>UCOH01012221.1:35332-236746 GCA_900474275.1 Synergus japonicus
ACCCCCCCAAAGTCTTTACGCAAAAAAAATCAGACTTAATTTTAACTTTGATTTTAATTTCATGGTCAAAATTATCAAAACAATGAATTAAATAAATATAATCTTTTTATTTCAAGTACCTTTCTGATTAAATTTACAAGAATATGTAAGAATTATATTTAATTTATAAGTACAAATTAACTTACACTCCTAAAATTCTATAAAGTAAAACTTTTCTAAAGTAAAGCTTCTTCTAGAGCAAAGCTTCTCTCTGTTATAATATATGTACGTATATAATTCTCGGTAATATTTTTTTCTGATAATGATAATGAATGTTTCAACTAGTTATAAAGTTTCGGAATTTCCTACAAATAATTTAATCTTTGTACTGATGCTTAACCAAGTAATTGAATCGTTTTCTTCATTAAAAAGAAATAAAATTTCCAATCATTGTGCGATTCAAAGAATTACTTTTTAATCAAAGGTCGGAAAAGTTCAGTAAACGCTTATCAATACTCTTAAGATGCATTAAAGTGAGAATAATATTTAGTTTAATGTGAAAAGTCAAAGAATATTGTTGAAATTGAATCAATCAGGGATTATTCTAAAAAATAATATATTTAAAAATGAAATTGTTATATTTTATTTTACTCCTGGCGACTACTACATTTGCATATCCAAGTAAGTATAATAATAAAATTATTTCTTAAATGTATGTATCTATTAATTAATTTAATTTCTAAATATTCATTTAATTAGTGTACTTTATTGAATTATAGATGAAAAAGAACTGTCTGTGGAAAGAAGTATTACAAATCATTTTGCAAAAATAAAAGAAGTCCCTTATGTGGTAAGTTACTTTTTTTTCTTCTCTTCCGGCTAAATTTTCGGATAGAAATATGTAACCTGAGTTAATTCGAAAAAATTCTAATCCGAATAAATGCCTCCCAACCCAAATTATCCAAATATCAAATACCAATATTCATATTATTATAATTATAAATTATGTTTTAGGGATTAATGCGAGATGATTCTGGTGGATACGGTTACTACTGTGGAGTCACAATTCTTACGAAAGATTGGCTCTTGACTGCTTCTAGATGCGTGTTATGGGGGTTAGTAATGAGAAGGCTAGCAAGCAAAAGGGCCTAAACGCCACATGTTCAAATCCGACATTCTCGTAAACGGATTTTCTCGAAATAATTTTCTTTCATTTCCATTGAATGTTTTGAATTTTTAGAACAAGGGTATCTACTCCAGCTGATATTTTAGTCTGGACTGGAGTGAATGCACCTCCGTCGAACGAAACAATGCATCAAATCGAAGAAATTTATATTCATGAGCAATATATAAAAAATAATGTGGATCATAATGTCGCACTCTTAAAGGTAATTAAATTATTATCTATTATAGTAATAACTTTCTTAATCCTGACAGCAGAATAATCTTCGCTTTATTTTTATAATTATTCGCCTATTTTCATTCGTGGATTCGTGTGAGAAAATAAATACATGGAATTGAATTCTTAATCAGTTTCATAGAAAAAATAGTGAAGAAAAAAATAAAATTTGTTTTACATTCCGAAATTATCAAACTTTTTACAATTTTCTTACCTTATCATTCTAGTTAAAAAATTCTCTTCAATTTGGAGATAATCGAAAACCGATTTCTATTATCAAGTCAAATGAAGAACTGCAAATTGGCGACTTACTACAAGTTAATGGTTTTCCCATATCTACAGACGTAAGTATACAAAATATTTATGTTTTTATATGATAATAATTTCTTATTCAATTGTTGTCCTAAAGACTGGGATAGGTATAAATCAAGGTTAACTTTGACTTTCTTTTAGCGGAGTGTAAAATCCCTAACTTCGGTATCCATGGAAGTAGCGGATCAGGAATTGTGCCAGAAAAAATATATGGAAATAAACAATTTATTATCAAGTGGAACATTCTGTGGCAAAATTAAAAACAAGTGTAGTTATAATGAAGTTTGCGCATTTAATTATGGAGATTCCGCAGTCGCCAATGGAAAATTAGTGGGAATTTTAACCGAGGAAACTGTGCATAACTATCCAGGAATTTTCACCAATCTCGGTCATTATTACGATTGGATTCTGAAGCATATACCAGAACTGAAGGACTAAAAATATAAAATACTTATGTAACTAGCAATTATGATCTGCGCGCGATTAATTTCTCGTTTTTTCACATCTTTTGCTAGTATACAAAATAATTGAGAGATTCATAATATATGAAATATAGAAACTTGTAATCCCTTGTCTAATTACAAAAATCTCCATATAAGTTATATAAACCATTTTTTTTGATATATTAAAATTATCAACTGAGCGTATATATTGGATTGAATTATTTATTTGTGAAAATGTCCTTTCTAACTGGAATTTTTACGATGAAAGAATCAACAATATATTCGGTTCGGTTTAAGTTATGACACAGCTAAACTTAACTCGCACGCATGAATTGCAAAGCCAAGGTCATCTATGAATGTACTAAGCCTACTAAGAGACACAAGTCATTGTATTTTATGTGCTCCAGTTCAGTCAGCCTCTTTTACCGCTAAAAACATTCATTTCGACATCATAACTTCGAACATCCTCCAATAAACGAATAGAATTGAATAATTTTATTCTCTATATATAAACAGAATTAAGAGATACAAAATGCAATTTCTATTTTCAAATATTTAGCCCTCACATGAATTTTACAAGTCATTTCCAAGTGACGATCTTAATTCTTTTTTCAGCAGTCACTCTCTCATAAATGCTTTATTATTTGTCAGGTGTCCAAAAGTACACAGACAGTATTTGGCGGTGCGAGCTGCATACTAGCTGCTCCACATCTAAATTTCTTTGTGAGACCAGGTGTTTTAGGTGATGTTTGCACCTAAGAATACTAAGATTCAATTTTGAATTAAATCTACTCACAACTCAGAGGAATATAACTCAGTGCATGCTCATTTTGCGATTAATTTGCCAAAAAGTATACAAAACGCATATATCACTTTTCAGATACAATGTATTTAACAAAAGGATGTTATTTATAACATATAATTATTAATCATTTTTAAGAAATACGTTGAATACCATTAAAATATATGTCATATATTTTTGTACAGTTAAATTATATATTTGTTTGTTTATCTCAAAAGAAACTGACAAAAAACGCCACAATAAGGGCGTATCTCACGTGAGAACTGCAGTTAAGGTGTATTACACATGGGGGTGAATAAGGGCGTAAAATTATCCGTATATGTTTCGATTTTATGCACTATTGAATTTTAGTATACAGAAGGAGGTGCGAAAATATCTTCTGGCGGCTTCGTGCCGCAAGGACCAATAACAATGAGACTTATTCGTTTCGTTCCTGTGTTTATATATTTTATAAGAATCCACAACTTTGAGCAGCTGCAGAAGGAAACGAGTGTTAGTTCGAGCAGATCGCAAAGATATATTTAAATCTGAGTCAGAAGCAGACTATTTCGTCGGTAAATATTCCCCATATCGTTAAATTAACGATGTGTTGCACAAGCAGCAAAAGAGATGCCCTGTCTAGCTAAGAACGCGACAATCGACTTGACAATACATTATACTTGTATAAGAGGGAATTTCTTTTGTTCTTACATATTAAAAATAAAAATGAATTGTTTGAAACTATAAAGTGCTTCTAGTTTTAATACAACTCTCATTGAGTTCTGAAAATGATATGTATTACTTTATTGAAATAAGCGCTGCTAATGAATTATTTTGTTTTGGCATGGATACAATTTTTCGTGAAATACATCATTCACATTTTTGGCAGCTTTTAAAAATAATATTTTGCCTTATTATATTTAAAGTTTCTTCTTGGTATCGGAAGGCATTTCCTGACTATAAAAAAGAAAGAAAAGAAAAAAATATTAAAAAGTTGAAAAACAAATTATCTGGGACCTTTAAATATTATGATTTTTGAGAGTCTTCTTCGAAATTAAATTCCATCAACATATTTCTCTCTTGAATCATGAAATAATTTCGCATATATAAGCCAGTTGAGTATTCCCGACTATTTTAACGGCGGGTTTAATAAAGAATGCCAAAACTGCAAATGTATAACTTGTCAACAAATAGAGATGTGTCTGGTTTTCATAAACACAAGGTCTAACATAAGGTCTAAGATAAGTTATACGCATCTCGTCTTCATAATTATAGACACACCAAATACAATATTTAACTGGCTTTAGAAAAAACAATAATTTCTTTCACTAATTTTAAATGACTCGATTTTAAGGAGAATAAGCCCATATTTTTTAACAGGGAAGGAAAATTGAACTTGAAGACTGGAAAGTCTTCCGACGAGGTCAACAAGGTGTTCCAGAACGACCCCTTTGACGTTAGTGGGCGAAGTATGGTGTCAATGACATTATTCAGTCTTCTTCAAATATACCGCCTTCGTCAATGTCCCGTGTCACGAACATGCAAGAAGAAGGCACGCACCTGTTCGCTCGAAAGCCGCGTGCTTGCTCATCTTTGAGCTTCTGTATCTAAGTCGTCAAAACCAGATCACACAATTATAACTTGACCCATATACCATGCACTATTTCAAGAGAGTCTTCTCTCCTTGAAAGCCAGTAACACCTCTTTCCTTCCAATTGTTTCCATTCTCCATCAATCACTCCCAAATAGAGCAAATCAGAAAATATAAACCATTTCTTAACTCAAAGATTCTAATTGTATTTAACATTATTTTTCCGATAATGCTATTCGCATTTTTCATTATTCCTAATTTTCATTTTTCATAATTTTTAAGGCACGTCTATATATGAATCTCAAAGATTCCATTAAAACATAATGTTAAGGATGTTCTGATTTGTTTTTTGAGCTATTGATCAATTTTAGAGATTCAAATTTGTTGACTACTATTTCCACTTTCAAGTGCAAAAGGCATAAAATATTATTTGGAAATTTCTGTAAAAGGGGTGTGGAAAGAGGATTTAGATAAATGTTTTAGAAAGGTGGTTTTTTTTTTAATTTGGTACTTTTTACCATAATGTGATTGTGGAGAGATTGGAAGAGGAAGTGTGCAAAATTTTTGAGACAAAGGGTTTGAAAAAGGCAGTTGGAAAAGAGGTTCAAAAAAGAGGGTTGATAGAGGATTTTTATAATTTAGATAGTTATTTTCTTTGGTAATTTGGTAAGGTTTAAAGAACGAAGCAGAAAAAGGGTTGGAAAAATAGTTTAGAAAAAGAAGTTGGAAAAGTATAAGGAAAAGATGGTAAAGCTTTCCAAACTGAAGCTTTCCAAACATCGAAACCCCTACTTGGTCACCAACAAGCACTCTCTCTTACATATACAAAACAATTTTGGACGATGATTCGTGCAAGGTCTCTGAATTGAACAGCACCCTTCGACATCAACTTCACCAAATGAATAACCCCTCTAATATTAGAATCGAAAATCGTGGAAAGAACGTTGCTGCGGATTCGCTCATCGAGTTGGAGAGTTCTTGAGGCGTGGGCTGGACCTGTTGCGATACCCAGGGTATAAGAACCGTTGGTCATCGCCATCGGCACTTCAGTCTCCCTTAAGAACTCCGCAAGAACGGAGAAGAAGACTATTCATTAACTCTACAACCATGGCTCTCGAACGTCAAGTCCGTGCCAAGGTACATCATTCAGGATTACTCAATTATTATTATAATCTCAACAAACTGTGGTTCATTATCATCATTAGCCTAAAAGAAGTTGTTTACCAAGTGACCAAGTTGTGCTTAGATGTGAGAATCGCGGGTGTAACTAAAATCGAATTTTCCGGGACATTTGTTGAAAAAGTGCGCGCGTTTCTTTCAATACTTCTAAACAATCGGATTTGTCCTCTCAGATCTCATTCAGATCTGTTTCTTATATTTTGTGTTGATCATATAGTGCAATGCGAGAACCGTCTTTTATGATATCCTTCAAAACAGCTATCACAATCACTTAATACTTAAAAATAAAAATGGTCTATAATATTTATTGTAGAAACTTATAACTATTTAGTATAAAGTATTTAGTATAATATTTAAATGGGTACTAATTGGACTCTTCCTGATTCTGCAGCTCGCTGGCAAGCGTAACTTGGAGCAAGAGAAGGAGGCCCAAGAATGGATTGAGTCCATTTTGGGAAAGAAATTCCCCGTTGGTGAAGCCTACGAGGAAGTTCTCAAGGACGGACAGGTCCTTTGCCAGTTGATGAACAAAATCTCTCCTGGATCAATCCCCAAGATCAACACCAGTGGTGGACAGTTCAAGATGATGGAAAACATCAACATGTAAGAACCCATATTATCTACTATGCTTTCAATCCATTTAAACATAAAAAATGGTATCAAACAGTGAAGCAAAACATTGAAATTGTTTAAATGATAATATCTTTTTTCTATTTACAGTTTCCAAAAGGCTCTAAAGGAATATGGAGTGGATGATGTCGATGTATTCCAGACAGTAGATCTTTGGGAGAAAAAGGACATATCCCAAGTCACAACAACGTTGTTCGCTCTCGGTCGTCAGGTAGATTATTTGTCAAATTAAATTTTCGATAGATTTGTAGAAGTTACATGCAAATATGTTTGTTTTTTTTTTGGTGGTTTTTACTGAAAATTACGTCTGATTTTAGACCTACAGACACCCAGAATGGAAAGGACCTTACTTGGGACCAAGGCCTTCTGAGGAATGCAAACGAGACTTCACAGAAGAGCAATTGAAGGCTGGACAGACGGTCATTGGTCTACAAGCTGGTTCCAACAAAGGTGCCACACAAGCAGGACAAAACATGGGCGCTGGCCGCAAAATCCTCCTCGGAAAGTAAATTAAAATTATCAATCCTTTACTCCTTAATTTGTATTTTTTAAGTATATAAAATATTGTCTTAATGTATAATTATTTATTTTACCTTTTATAACTGAAGAATACATCTCTATTATTTACTACATATATCAATTTTTTTATTTCAATCCGGCTTACATTTGTCTCTTATTGTGAATGAATGTAGGAAAACTTTGTTAGGACTGAACAAAATTGTGAAAAAATATTTCATTCCCTTCATCGGAAGGAAGAATTAATTAGACGATAGAATTGTCATAAATTTTCACAGAATAAATATTTTTCTTGTTTAAAAACTCTACTTTCTTATTTAAAAAATGCTCTTCCTTTGCTCTAAAATAATTTCCGACCAAAGAGAAGATCGAATTAGAGTGTGGTGTAGATTTTATGCATATAATTAACTTCGTCGATGACGTTTGTGAGTAAATATTTATTTTGAGAGACTCCAAGATGCAGATTATCTTGATAAGATAAATTTCTGGTCATTCATATGGTCAGAAATAGTCCCTGACATAAATCTCGAACACACGAAAATATTTTTGGATTCCGTTCGGCAAGAAAAAGCAATTTTAAATAATGAGAACAGGATGTGTAAAAATTAATATGAAGATTCAAGCGAAGCGTGTGTAGGGTGTCGGAAATAGAGAAAATTTTAAAATGGTTCCCACAGTCCACGACAAAAGTGGTTAGCAGTGTTTCACGAACGGCGGAACTATTTTCGGATTTTCTCCTCACCCCGCACCAATCAATGTTGTGGAAACGGAACATGCTCGACTCGAGTTTCAGCATTTCGGAATTTTATTTTTCTTCTCAAATAAGAACGCTTACGAAATTAACTTCTTAAGAAGAAAATTAAATTACTCAATTATTTTTTGAGATTTTGTATTACATTTAGTATAATAAATCAATTTTTTAATAGTTGAACACACTGGGATAAAGTATAGCAATAAATGTATAAAGTATAGAGAAAAACATTTCAAATTTAAATGTTCAAAATGAAAACATGTGCATGTGAAGTCAATGAGTTTAATGTGTCCCGAAATTTTCCGATATCGGGGTAATTCGGGACAAGTCGCGCGAATGCAAGTAAAAAATTGTAGAAAAATTTGGGAATCTTTTTTAAGGTATTTTAATTGCTTAAGATGTTTATTTTGAATCAACGGATTTTACATTAGAGTCCATGCAGAAAAAAAAACTGCCTGCACTTAGAGTGCAATGGAGGAGTTGATACGTCAGCCAAACTCCGTTCATAAAACGGTAACATAGAGACGCAACCTACATTATCTCCAATGGGCATTCGAACATATTAATTCTAATTTATCCACATTATCCCGGATTGCCCCGCATCTCGAATTACCCCACAGTCATCCCTATACTATAAATATCGTACTGTTAATAAATTAATTAGATTAGATTAATTATTAATTGATTATTACTAAAAGAAAACAAACGATAATGAATCTATTTTCATATTTTCATAAAGTAAATAAAAGTGTGTCTAATGGAAAATTTGCGTTTAAATTATTTATAAACTCTCTCGCAACTATCGCAAAATGACACGCGTCTGTCACGTTCTCACAGTTACGACGGTTTACTGATATTTATGGATTATACTCTGGCACACCCTTCGCGTTCCTTTTATTATTACTTTTAATATGTGCAAGTTCATCTTATTACTTCTTATACTTTAGAATTAGAAATTAAAAAATTAAAACAAGTTTTCTTCTACTTGAGAATGCATGAGGTGCGATATTAAGTTAATTTTTCATGAAATTAAAAAAAAAAAAAAGTAAATCGTACGTTGATGATGAATTGAAAAAGCGGTTGAAATTCGAAATAAGAAAATTGAACCCATGTACTTTTGACGTAAAAAGTGGGGATTCACTTCGGGATAAACACAGGGATCTACTGCGCATGCGTCGCGCTCGGCATCTGATTGGTTGCTATTCCCGCGAATTTTAAAATGCTAAACAATTTCAAACTGTGCGCGAATAGAAACCAATCCAATGCCAAACGCGACGCATGCGCAGTAGATGATCCTGGGGTCCACGATGGGATAATAAGTAATTAATTAAAAAAAAATGTATTTTAGAATGTTAATTGTATCTATAGAGTTGTTGTTTTACGTTTTATCGTTTTGACGATATACAGCAGATAATAGAGTATAACATTTTTTACGTAAATTATTTTAAGAAATTTTAACATATTAAATATCTTAATTATCATATATCTCTAGCGAAATCTCTTTACAAAAGGAAAATTCTTGATCTGCTTGGCATGGACTCCACCAACGGTAAAATTTCGAAACAAAATGATTTGCCTCTACTTATTTATCGTCGGTGAATCTGATCTCTGAAATTACAAGTCGGTAAGAGCGATGTTCATGAAATAATAATAAATGAAACTGCATTTGCATCAGTTTCATGAGAAGGAAGAATTGAGTAAAGATTTAAAGAGTTCAAGAATCCGTCTAAACGATTTATAATTTTATTAACAATATCATATACATATATATATATATATATATATATATATTGTCAAACGAAAATAAAACTCACATTTAAAATTATATTTTACTTTAATTTTTAAATCTATACTTCTTAATAAATAAATTCATAAGAATTTATTTTCTACATTAGATATTTATTTATCAGCACTTCGAGTGTAACAAGATTCTGCATTAAAAAATTAATTTACTAAATTAGTTCACATTAGAAATACAAAGTATTAATTAGAAATACAAAATATTAATTAGAAATAAAAAAGATTATCTCCAAATTGATATTTTGTCGAATGCGAAATAAACTATTTTAGTCCATAAACTGATTTTTGAATTTATGGACATTTTTGTCTCATTGCGTCTCTCACACGCGTCAAAACAAAGAAGGGGAAAAATGTTCTGGAATTTTCAGAATTCGTAGCTTCACAGGTCGTCAGCTTTGTCTGAAATTTTCATGAGTGGGCGGAGAGATTTAAGGTGACTGAAAATACCCATGGAGACGTTTGAATTACACGAATTTCCTAATCTATTTTTAATTCAGGCCACTCTGAACTCTAAACGCACGTCCCTTCTCACTTGTCCTCATGTAACCATCTTTGCTATACTTTAAGGGTGTCGAAATCAATTTCAATCTTCATAATATTTTTATGAAGATTTTATTTCTTATCTGCTTCGATTTTTTGTATAAACCTACCTATCCTTTAATTCGCTTCTATCTTTTCCAATCTCCAGTTTCTATTTCCATTTCAATTCACATTTATGCCTTTCAATTCAATGCCATTTCAATTCGCAAATCTCTATCTCTATCTATCCCTCGCCTATTCCAATCTATCCTTTATTTGTAGCAAATTTCAATTTAGGTCATACAAAATCAATAAAATGGTCGAAGGGATGGTCAATAAGGGTATGTCACGTTTTCAAGGGGGGGGGGCATACCTCACCTAGAGGTTCGATTTGTTTTTGCGAATAGGTTTCGAATTACTTCGCATTGAAAACTTCCTCCGTATTAAATCGGAATAAAATTGTTTGGTCGTTTGGATACAAATTCCGGAATAATTCGGATTGATTCGGAATGAATTGCAGTCCGAAGCTTTCGCTAGGGTACTTCTAATTTTTAACAGCTTAATTTTGATGTCTGAATTTTCCGACAGTGTCAAATCGACTCCTCGTTCCGTTTTAACTTGATTAACCAATTCAACCGCCACGGATGCTGAAAATGGTAGGAACATCGGCATAAATCACTGACTCTTGGCAAATCGACGAGGAAGCACACTCTACAATATTATTGCATGAGTCATTTGCCCGAAACGAGGGATTCGCATGTAAACGTGCAATTGCACCTGGACCAAATTGCAAGCATTTTGATTTACTCGCACTATATAATAACAGTACGTCATCAAGAATGTATCGCCAAATTGTTTTTATTCGCGAGTAAATGTGTCTTATAATGACCAATTACTTTTCATACTAAAATTTATCACAATTTATTTGATATATAGATTATATTCGTTCACCAAGTCTTGAGTTTATTCCAGCTGAGAAAAATGACATTACTCCACCTACGCATTATTCTGGCTCTAAGTATAAGTAAAATAATGTCACGTGTATCATTACTGTCATTTTTCTGAAACAACTGACGTGTACACGAATTACGATGTCAAATTGAAAGTTTGGGACGATTTATAAGTAAAAGGAACTATGGTACAATCTTATACTTTTATTTATTTGGATATATTCTTATTTTCTAAAAATTAAGGGCATTGTATAAACGAATTCTTAAATTTGTATGTCTACGCCACTGGACAAAACATAATTTTATAAAATTTCAAAGGATTCCAAATTATTTCTCATAATTTGAAAAGTTCGCTGTGTTTTATTGAAAAAAATGTGCTGTTGTATACACAGAACTGTTTTCCACCAGAAAATTTTTGATCTCGTTTTTTTTAGAAATATACTATGTAGTACATAATACATACATATATATTTAGAAATAATTGAGTGAGCTTGCCAAAAAAATAATTGGGAAGAAAGAATCTTTCGGATCTTGCGAGGTAAATAAAACGTAAATAACGATAACAGTTGAAGTGAAACCCAACACGATTATGCATTCCAAAGTCAAAACAAAACACAAAATTGTCAAACACGGTTTCAAATTTATTATGACACATCACTTTTTACAATCATTTATTTTTAATGTATTAATTATCGTAAATAATTAATTTTAAAAATAAATACATTTTTTAAAATATTTTTTAATTGTAAATACATATAGTAATATAACTGTATATAATATATAACTATATTATTGTATATAAATGTTCCAGAGGGGAGAAGAGGGACTTTTTTTACTCCCTTGACAATGAAGAGTAGTTTTTTGTACCTAGGGGTGAAAATGTATAATTTTAATACTTTTTGTCTAAATTAAAAGCGAAAAGTTATCAAGTTCTAATTATTTTTTCATTAAAATGTAAAATATAAGTATAACATTAAAATTGATTTATTTTCCCTGATTTATTTCTCCAATTTCGAAAATTCAATCCGTCTCTTTCTTTTTGTCAAAGAGGCTTTTTTCCCACCAAACGCAGTGAGCTTTAAGAATGAAAGATGTAGTCACTTCTAAACTTTAGCGCGACTGACTCAACAATATTTTTTTAAAGAATGAGAAAGAAGAATAACTCAAACTTTTTCAAAAAAAAAGCTATTTAGCTTTTTCTGCTGATCCTTCGCTATATTTCAAGTGTGCCAGAAGTTGACAAAACTAAAATGCGTAGGTGTTGCGGTGATACCGAATTTTGGAATACTTATACTGATCTCAAGGGCGAATGTTCTAATTTCAATCTAAAAATATTGTACGGCTATGAGCGACGATAAAATCAAAATCTCACTTGGTTTGGTAGGTCCTAAAAAATGAGAAATACTTCCTTAAAAGTTGTCTTCACATCCAAATTTCCATACAAATAAGCGAATACTTAAAATGTATTAAAATTAAACGAAAATAGTAATAACAATATATTTAATATATACAATTTTTATAATATCTTTTTTTAAATTGGCAGACGTCTTGAATTTTTTAAATATTTTACGATCTCATTGTTATCATTCATTTAAAAATTTGACGAACTTTTCTTGAAATTGTAAAAATAAGTAAATAACAATTTCCAATGAAATAATACCAAATTTTTATTCATTTATTTTTTTTCTATTTTACTCCTTTTGTTCATTGCATGAGAAAATTTTAGAACTTTGGGTGCATTTTAAAATATTAATCAATTTCGCTGGGAAATAGTTTGTCTGGACATTCGAAGAAAATCATAGCATGGAAGGATGAGGGGGAGGGGAAGGCGAAAAAAAATAAAAAGAAAAAATTCGGTGCAATGAGTGTTTGTGCTTCTTTTGTAATTTCTGTATGGATTTCACAAGGTGTGTTTAAATTTCGGGAAATAAATTGAAAGTTTCTTTCTTGGGAAGAAATTTGTGCGATTATCAATGAAAAATTCAGTATAAATTCGGTTTGGTTCAGTTTGAGTGAGTCAGCTTGTACAAGTCTCTCGAGGGCGTCTTTTAGTCACATGCTAAATTTGGTTACCTTAGGATCGGGATTGTATTACGCGCGTGGGATATTCTAATATTTCGGTTGCCGCAGCAACTAGGCCACTCTCAATCCCTCTTGCACACGCGCTTATCTACATGTATACTGTATAGAGATATAGAATCGTAGAAAATGCGGACAGATAAAATTAATAAAATTCTAGTAAAATATCTCGTTCCATTAGCTGATTTGCAATCCCAAAACATGTGTTATCTCTCTCTCTCTCTCTCTCTCTCTCTCTCTCTCTCTCTCTCTCTCTCTCTCTCTCTCTCTCTCTCTCTCTTTCTCTATCCCTATATCTTAAACATGCATAATAATAATATTTTTTTATACACAGATGCGAAACGAATTTTTGAATTTCAAAAAAATGCATTAAAAATTATAATGCAAAAACCTAACTTTGTTATTTATAAAAATATTGTAGATATGTTTCCCTACTCAGTATGTTTTAATTATTCAATAATATTTATATTAAAAGTACACATGGAAATATTTATTTAGTTGCGTGGTAGTCAAGGGGCTTATCTTTAGCTTGTCGCTGAAAACCAGTAAAACAATCAACAAGAAGAAATATGGATGGAAAGATAAAGATTCAAAGGGATAGAAAATAGATTGTAAAAGAGATAGACAAGGATTCAAATGAATAGACTAAGAATAGACACGGATATTAAAGTAGGGATTGAAAAAGATAGGTTCGGCAATACATTAAAAAATAACTATACGCTTGTTTTCTTATGTTTTGACACACATTTTTTATTTAAATCATTTTCAGAAGTACATTTAATTAATTGACGTGAGTTTCTACTAAATATTTATTGCATCTTTTAAATTAGTAGATTTCAAGTCATCAACACGTCCGCATGTATGTACTTTGTGCTGTTTTTGCAGGAATGATTAATTCACGCAAATTCCGGTTCCTGAAATTATAAAATGAAAACGAATGATTTTAGTATAATCCATAAATTTTTGGAAAAAAGAGTGGGAGAAAGAGGGGAAGGGTGAAGGGGAGGGAGTATGGGGAGATATAATAGGGAGAAGAAAAGGGAGAGATACATTATGGTTTTTATTGGTATAATTTAAAAAAATTAATTGCATGAAAACTTACTATTGCACTTTTTGCTGCAACATTCCGGACCATGACTACATTTTTGATTGTTGGGTGTACATTTTTTCCCTTTGCCCCCTTTGCCCCCTTTGCCTCCCTTAGGGTCAGCATCAACGACTCCTGTTAAAAGAGCCACACAAAGGAGGGTTAAAAATGCGATGATTGAAAGTTTCATTTTCGAGTTTCACTTGTCGACTGATACCCTTTGAAAAATCTTTGCAGTTTTTATATTAAATGCCCCACTCCATGGAGTAAAGTATCTGATGCACCAGATACTTTATTGCACGAATTATATCTCTACTAAATGTTTGTTTTTCAATAGTAAATATTCCAGTCTTTATCATATCAACAAGGAAAGAAACGCTTCTTCGAAAACAACCATTTTCATTGAAGGGCATGTGATACTTTACCATGAGAGCAAGTTAGTTATACCAATTATAAATTCATAATAATAAATATTATTAACTAAAAATATTTATTATTATGAATTTATATATTGGTATAGCTAATTTGCTCTTATGGTAAAGTGTCACATTCCCTTAAATGTAAATTTAAATGAATTTCCATTTAAACTAAATTATTGCTGCCAATTCGTTTCTTCACTCATCAGAGAAAAGATAGGGTTGATTCAACAGAACAGTTTGTCCAACTTTGTTTATTGTCCCAAATAAACAATTTTGTCAACAACTAACATTTAAACAAAATTTTTTTTGAAAGTTATTTTTAAAAAATCGTAATAATTTCACATAGTTATTTCAAAATAATTATTTACGTATATTAATATTTATATATTAAAAATCCTATATTCACAATAGTTGGCAGTTCTGCTTCCAGAAAGTTAAAGTCAAATTCTGTAAAAATTAAAAAAAATATATATATTGTAAAACTAAAAACAAGACATTAAAAATAATTTATAAAAAATTTTGTTTTAAATTCTATTCAGCTTTTAGGTTTCTTTAAATCTTATAAGGAAAAACAAATCTTAAGGCAGGTAACCTCTTTATTTTCATAAAAATAGTCTGTTTATAATTTATAAAAGAAAACATCAACATTAGTTTAAAAAATTCCTTTTCCTCAAGAAACCGCTTGGAACAACTTGGTGGTAAACATTTACAATTTAACAGGAAAATAAGAAAATGCTTCTTCCTCAGTGAAGTATTATTTTCCTCGTTGGTGATGACAAAAGAAAGACTTACAATGGAAAAAGCAACCAAGAGTAGATATAATTTGTGCAATAAGTGGGGCATTTAATATAAAAACTGCAAAGATTTTTCAAAGGGTATCAGTCGACAAGTGAAACTCGAAAATGAAACTTTCAATCATCGCATTTTTAACCCTCCTTTGCGTGGCTCTTTTAACAGGAGTCGTTGATGCTGACCCTAAGGGAGGCAAAGGGGGTAAAGGGGGCAAAGGGAAAAAATGTACACCCAACAATCAAAAATGCAGTCATGGTCCGGAATGCTGCAGCAAAAAGTGCAATAGTAAGTTTCGTCTTAATTTTTGGAAATTTTAAGAGATTTTAAACTTTGTCGATTTTTAAAAGATATTGTGGAGTTTTTAGGGATTTGATGTAATAAGGGATTTCATGGAATTTGATGAGATTTCTAATACTAGTAATGGATTTTAAAACATACATAAAAGGGATTTTAATAATTATCGCATTATCGTTATCATAGAATTTGAAAGAATGCCAGAAAGTTTCTGGAAATATTTAATGAGTTTTACGAATTTAAGTAATTTCAAAGAGTGATTTCGTCAAATTTTAAGAGATTTAAAAAAGTTTCTGATCATTTTAAAGGATTTTAAGGGATTTTAAATTTTATCACAGAATTTCCAGAAATTTTAATGATTTTTAAAAGATTTTATGAAATTTACAATGAAGTTTTATTTGAATTTTAAAAATCCAATGAAAGACAATTTTTTGTAATACCCTTGATATGTGCATTATACTAAAATCATTCGTTTTCATTTTATAATTTCAGGAACCGGAATTTGCGTGAATTAATCATTCCTGCAAAAACAGCACAAAGTACATACACGCGGACCTGTTGATGACTTGAAATCTACTAATTCAAATATATAAAAGATATTCAGTAGAGACGCATATCTATTTACTAATGTACTTTCCCTGAAGAATGATTTAAATAAAAAATCTGTGTCAAAACATAAAAAAACATGTGTATAATTTCTTGTTTTAGCACACCTTCTGCTAATAGAAAAAATAATTGAGAATTTTTAATTCTTGAAATATAAAAACTGGTAATTCTTTATCTAATTTCAGGAATATCCGTAAATTTCTTAAAATTCCTTAGAATTAATTGGGATAAGAATCTTCATACAGACCTCGGACTCATTGACTCGGATTCATTCGGATTTTATTTCTCTATTTTTCACGAATTCGCTCGAATTGAAAAGGATTAAGTATTAAATAAACTTTAATCAGTAACGACGTTAGAAATCAGACAATAATGAACTCAAGAAATGGAATTAGGATGGCATTCTAAATTCGTCGATATATATCTTCGCTTCTCGTTTATTATTTATAATTATCAGATTAGTATAATTTCATCACCTTCGTTTAACTAATTCGACAATTATCCATTCATTGTCTTCTCCATGGAACCATCTCCTACATATTATAATATATTTACGTTTATACATAAGTTTAATGAGCAACTAGCATACTCTGGGGCTGAAATATCATATCAAGCGTTTATAATTTATTTATAATCGAGAACTTGGTAGACATAAAATTTTAATAAAATACCACAAATAAAGGACATTAAACAAAAAAAATTGAATGTTCAATTGAATAAATTTAAGTTGATACCAAGAATAAAAATTGTTACATTATTTATTCACGTCAAGAAGAGCTTTAAGAATTTTTACGTTCCATAAAACATTTCTTACTTTAATAATAGAAAAATCATTTTAAAAAAATCTTTCTTAATATCTTTTTTTATAGCATTTAAAATGATTGTATATTATACTTTGATAAAAATGGAAGCAAAAAACAGTGGCCAAAAGGCGTGGCCAATAAAAGTAGGCGGGACTAAGGGGCGTTTTAAAGGGAAAGTAGGCGTGATTTAAGAGAGTAGGCGTGGACAAATTGCATTACATATAAAAAATAGGCAGATTGGAAGTACATAAGAGTGACCATGTGGCATGATCAATAATAGCAGATGGAGTTGAGGGGCGTTTTGTTTGAAAAGTAGGCGTGGTTTCGAAAAGTAGACGCAGACAGTGGACGTGGTTACAGAGATTAGACGTCGCCAATTATAGAATAAAATTAATGAAATAATTTAAATATTTCAAAGTTATGCAATCCAAGGAAAAGTGTACAGGCCGAATTTTCTGCAATTAGCGTGTGCTGCTTTCGGATCGCTCTCGGGGCTAGTTAGTTATTTTGATTCGGTATGATTTCATCGCTCAGCGCAACTCATTTCATAATCTCCTCTCTTTTGGAAAGGCCGAACTCTGCTACATAATTTCGATCATTGAAATTAGTTGTCGGGTCAAATTAGAATTAAGTGAGTTCGAATATTTTTTGCAAAAATCAAACCATGTGCCTTTGTTAAAATTTCAATGTGTTTTTTCAAAAAACGAGACTAAGCGCGCGCTTGAACGCACGTTTTTGTCATTAGACACTGAAATGACAATTTAAATTCGCGCGCCAAATTAATTGACCCGTACGTGACATGCGCTTTTTTGAGCCCTCCATCGACCACGTGATCCCCTCCCTCGGCCAAGGGACATCAAGAAGGGCGTAATGCGTATGTCACTTATTCGAAGAGAATTCAATAAGGGCGGATGCCTCATGTGCTTGGTTCTTGACTCAGCGGCGGCGAGATATTTTTATGATACATATACACATATATATATATATATGCAAACATTACTTTCTTAAAATAGACCTGCCCAAAAGTGCAACGATCCTACGCGACAAAACTGTCGCTACATTATTTCCGGTCTCGTTCCCTTTGTCCTCGGGCGCATTACGAAATTTTAGAACAAGAACTTAGCGGGACACTCTCGTCAGTGCAACGATCTCAGATGCGACTGCTCAGTTAAAAATAAATCTTTTAAGATCAAAGTCAACACAACAAAATTTCATTAATTTCTATTCTTTTTCTAGCACGAGAATAATTTGGTTGGTAAAGGGAAATGGAGAAGGGAAATGAGAAAGGGAAATTATAAAGGGAAATGCGTCAAAAGACTTATTATTTTTCACATGTGTGTCTTTCGAACGTGTATAAAAGTCGATTTTAATCTATATATATTAACTTCAACAATTCACGATACGATCCCCTTAAGTGACTTTTTAATGCATGACGAGGTTTTATTGCGCCCCTGAACGGTCCTGAAGACCGTCTGACATTCCTTACGACATCTATGCTTTTCCAGTCTCTATATTCAAAATTTTCCCCCACCCCATAATTCTCATCACCCACGCGGGAAAAAAGCATCATATATTAACTGCTGGCTCATAAGATAAGCTGTTAATGCGAGATTCGAGACATTTATAATATCTAAGTGTGTGTGGAAATGTGTGTATAGACGACTTGCTTCACTAAAATTAGAAATTTGAGCAAGGAACTATTAATAGTGGATGAGTGTTCCCGCTGCCTATGACTCTCTTTCCCTATCGTTGTCTCTCTTTCCCTTCCAAAAGTCTCTCTTGTCTCTCGCTCCCTTCTCGAAAATTTAACGCGAAGCTTCTACCCCTCCACACACCCCTCGGCCCTCCTCCCAGACACTTTATTCTTAACACATTTTCTATCCGAAGTGTCTCTTCCACCCACAATTCCTCAATGTCTCTCGGTTTTGCTGCAAATGTCCAAGTGTGTTATACTACCTGGGTAATATTACATTTGAGTACCCCGAGAAAACCGATGGATTTTTAAACGATGATTCATTTCTCTTCGTTTACGAGAAACCGTTCTGTAAAAATAAAACAAGAGAGAGAAAGAGAGAGAGAGAGAGAGAGTGAGAAAGTGGACTGTTTATTAGAAATGTTATTTATAAACTTGCTATTTCAAATCGGTTATGATTTTTCCAAAGATAAATGTACATACACAAAGCAATACAGTTTCAATTTTCTTCCCGCTCAGATTGTTACAAATACATTTTGAGCTTATATAGGTTTACAAAAATTAAAGTCATTTCTTATAATATATTGTTTTCTGTTTTGTTCTTTAAAGAAAATAAAAATTGATAAGGAATGCAGGAAAAAAAAGATTCTATTTTTGGAACAACTTGTAAAGACTGATATGAGATGCGAAAGAATTGGTTCAGTTTGCTGCCAAAGTGTGGCAGTGAATTGGAGTGAATGCAAATACGGTCGAATTAATCACCGAGTATTGTTGCATCAACAGAAATGCGCTTGGAATGAATCCAATCACACATTGTATTCTGTTCATTATGATGAGTCCGAGAACTCCGCTTTGATGACTGTTTGTTATAACATATATTGCAATAGTAATTATATCTATTTGTGTATTTTTGTAAATTGTATCTATTTCCGACAAATTCAAAAGACACTTATTATGTCTGTTCGATTTTTATTCCTCAATATATATGTATATATTTAAATTGAAGGCGATTTGGATCTATAGGACTGATGGATTGATATCAGTGGTGATGGAATGGTGCCAATATTAAAAAATAATATCAATAATTACTAATTATGGATTGATAACCAGAATTAGGGGTTCTCAGACAAATATTAATAGACTGGTATGTATCAATATTAGTAAACTTGTACCAATATTAAGAACTGAAACTAATATTAAAGGACTCTGATACCAATATTCACATGATCTGATGAGATGATTAAATTAAGGATAGACATAGATAGGAAGTTGAATAATGAAATTACTTGATGGTATGCTTCAATGGAGATAGAAAAGGATTAGAAAAGATAGGTTTCCTAATAAATTGTAAAAAGGATAGAAAAGAATTGAGATGGTTGGATTAAAGACAGATGTATTGATAAAAATGTAAAGACATAAAAGAAAGGATAGAAAAAAGGATTTAAATAAAGGATTTAAATGGAATAAGGAAAGTTTATTAGTGATTTTAAAGAATTATTGTACGTATGTGTGTATATCACGATCATGCAATATCTCAAGAACGTGTACAGATAAATTGTTGAAATTTTGCATAATTATTCCATTCAAGTTTAATTTCTTACGACAGTTTAACAAAATATTTTATTTTACAAGTTTTATGCACTTTTTTTCAGTAAATTGATTTTTCGACGATAACTTACCAAATAATCATAATTCATCATAATGCACTTTAATATAAAAAAATTATGCTTAATTGTAATTTTTAAAAATTAATTCGAATATAACTTCTCAAATTCTCAAAATTTAAGATGTCATGAAAATAAACTTTCTTTCTGTTGACACTATTCACAGGTGACCTAATATTAATACATTTGCTTAATTAATTAAAGCTTCCTCTATTAATTTATGATTTGCTTCCTAGCTAGGAATCAAATCATATTTGCAGAGTACTGATTGAATGAGTACAAAAGTTGATACACAGTTAGTTTTAAGGAATATGATTGGAATTTCAAGATGATGATTTTATGGAATTTCAAGGAATTTCACAGCATTTTCTCCCTTTTGCACCAATTTCCCTTCAGTCTCGCCTCCCTTTTCCGAGGCGGGGAAACCCCCGCATTCTCCCTCTATGCCCACAACCCCTTTGCCCCCCCCAGCTTCATACGCAGCCAACACATCTCCCTCGCCCTTCGACAATCACCCCGCCATCGCCAACGCCACCAACTTCACTGACGTTCTGATGCACGTGCCGTGTGCAAACCTCTGTATGACTAGGACGAGCCCACCGCCAGAACGGCCATTCGAGTCCAGTATTAGTGCGGTGTAGATTGTGCGGTGTATCCCTAAAATCACCTTCTTCGAGACTACCCCGTCTTTTTCGCCTTCGATCGATATACACCCGAAAAGTGGTGAGTACTTGCTGAAGAGCTCCAAGTTCTCCACACAGTGTTAAGCACATAGTGAAAAAAACAAAGTCGTTCAGTTTCGGTTTCGGTGCTTTTATAAAACGTGGATCGCAGTGAGAATCCAGTTTCCGGGTTTACTCATCGAAAGAAGCCGCCTTGCACTGGGGGTGGTTTTTTGGGCGGGTTTCTGCCGCGAGGTGGGGGAACGCATAATCGGGTCTAACCTCCCTCGACAGCTGATGCTTCCAGGCAAAAAAAAAGTGCCAAAAACCGAAATCAGCCATCGTCAGGTGGTAACAAAAATGCGAAGTGTACGAATTTGCCTAAATCTGGAATAGTTCCAAAGTTACGAAAACTGTGCAAAATTGAGGAAGATTTTAGTGGTTCAGTGCTTCAGAGGTTTGCGGTTGGTCGTGCACCGACTGGAGTTCAATTCCCGGCGGTTTTATTTTTTTTTTGGAGTAATCTACTCTTTTTTTTTTTTTTTTTTTTTTTTTGTAAACTTTGACCGAAAGTGAATGAATTGTATATTGCAGAAAAAATTGATACCCATCGGGCATTTTGTTGACTCGGGAGGAATAGAGAAAGAATGAGGGTGAGGGAGGGAGATGAGAAGTTATATATGCAGAGGGCGGAACATGGAGAAGGGGAAGGCGAGAGAGAGAGAGAGAGAGAGAGCACCGCGACGCCCGCGTCCAGAACTCGCCTTCCCTAATACGGCGTCGCTGGGTTCCCTGACGGCCTACGTCTGCACGGATATAGAACCTCTTTCGCAGCGTTCCATTGGCCACTTTTTCGGCTCCTGCACGCTGATTACGGAAATAGAACCGGTTGCCGACTCAGCTCGATTGTTTACGTTCGCCTTTTATCTATCTCCCTGTTTCTTTTATTTGCTTTTTTTTTTTAATGCTTGTTAGATAAGAGGGCTCAATTACGAGGTCGATGGCAACATAAGCGGTCGGAAATTCCACGGCAGAGAAAAGAGATGAAGAAAAATTGACCCCTTTAAGGAGGCGCATGAATATTCCCCAAATTCTATTTTCTCTGATATTTTTTTTATCGAAAATCAGTTGACCGAATAGCAACTTGATGTAATTTTTATATTTCCGAATTATAATTAAAAATAATTTGTATTTTACCGAATTATAGTTTGACATAATTTCCATAACACCGAATTACTATATTTATAATTTTTGTTTTTCCGAATATCTATTTCACATTTTTATTTTTCACTTTGCATTATTTCTTTTCTTCCGAATAAATATCTAATCAAGGATTCATTTAATCGACACACCAACTGTCACAATCGCCATGTCACCAAAAATTCTTGTAACGGAAGTCTCATTTGTTCGAAAATCCAACATCCGGATTGGTGGAATATTACCGCGAAATTCAAATCAGCCAGTCAAACTGTCAGACGTCATTTTCGGAAGAGGAGGTTTTTATCCATTTTACTCTCCTTAAGATTTTTCGATTAAATGAATGTTTATTCTGAAAAAAAATTGAGTGAAATGAACATTCAGCTAAATGAAAATGATGACAAATAAATTATGAATATTAATTCGGTATTAAAAAATTATGTCAAATTATAATTCGGTAAAATAAACATTAGGGAAAATAGAATTTACAAAATAATCATGTGCCTCCTTATTCGTTCCGAATTTCGGGATCTATTGAATTTTAGGTAATTTCCTAAGAAATTGCAAATTTTAAGTCTCTCTGGTACCGTTTAGTTTTTTTTGTTTTAAATTAATTTTTTATTTAAATTTGTAGAGCAGAGATACGTGGTAACATATTTTGTTTACCATTTCCCAAGATTTCATCGCGATTTTAGAGAGATAGAATTAAATAAAGGTTAAAGGTGAAGGGCTTTTGTGAAAAATTTTGAAGGATCAAAACTCCGAAGAAAATAATTACTGAATAGAGAAATTGATGAAAACTAAAAACACCGAATTATAAATGTCCGAAATATATGACTTTGGAAATCCAAATTTAAGGATTTATAAAATTTCCTAATTGTGTAATTAACGAATTATAAAAGTAACAAATAACGGCATTTCCTCGAATTCTTGATTTTAAATATTTATAATAATTAATTTAATTGATTACACTATGGACACAGTATTATATTATTTTTTTGAGTCAGAAAATGAAGAATTGGGGAGAGTCTAATAAATTTATTATTTTTTAAATTCCTTCATTGTACAGTTCGGAAATTTTCGACAAATTTAATTTCCGATTTCGTAATTCATGATCTATAATTTCTTTTCCTTATTTTCAGTATAAACAAAATGCCTTTCAAGCCAGTTGAGCATCCAAAATGCCCCAAATGCGGCAAATCCGTCTACGCTGCAGAAGAACGTGTCGCCGGTGGGCTTAAATGGCACAAGATGTGCTTCAAATGCGGTAAGTGTATCGATATATTTTTTGAATTACACTTTTAATTTAAATAAGAGATAAAAGTTCAAAAAAATTAAAGCTTTACTTTCCAAATAAATAAACAATCTAAAGCAATTAGACTTGTACAATTACCAAGTTAAGGGTCTTGGATTCAAACTCTAACTTCCAAATTCGATTTCTTCGTTTTGTTTAACATTACGTTTTCTTTAACAATTACAACTAGACATTTTTTCATTCTACTTTTCTGTAAATTAAGAAAAAAATTAATTAATTACTGAATTTTGATGTTAAGATTTGAATCCAAGAACTTTAAACAATTTTTTTTAAGTAAAAGTTTCATTAACTTTGATATTGTCTATTCTGGGAATGTGGAATTGTTTATGAATAAGGTTTTTTTATTAAGATTTTTATGTATTACGCCACGTAAGAAGACGATATTTGTGTTTAGATTTGTCTGACCCGTCAAGGTTTATTCCACTTGCAACTGTCTGAAACAGTAGAATCATATCAATTTTAGTCAGACTATTTGTCTGACTAAATTTTGCCTAACTACTTAACAGTGATCCCTGTGAATGCAACTTGCTCAACTGCGCATGCGTCGTGCTTGAAATCTGATTAGTTGCCATTCGAGCGCAATTTAAAGTGCTAGAAAATATTACTTTTATTTTTTCTTATAAATAATGGCCGTTAAACTTATAAATTAAATAATCTATTAAATTATTAAATTAAGCGAGTGCCAAAGGTTACTTTTTATTCACAGAATATGTATGCATTTTAGTAATTTACACTGCCGAGTGTGACGCATGCGCAGATGAGAGTAAGGAGCGCTCCTTGAAAGCACTGCTAATGCAAATCAAATGATACTTTTTCCTAATTCTTGTTTCAATTCTTTTTTCGAAAATAGAAAAAAATGGGAAGTAAATTTGTTAATTTAATTAATTAATTCCCTTGTACCCAATTTTTAAATAGAATTACGCGTACAGTGCGAAAAGTTGACTAATTTTAATACTTTTAGCCTAAATTGAGATGATTTTGAAGTTAGGTTTCGAATTTCGTAAAATATTTTTTACAAAGAAAGAAAATTTCGAAATCTCACCTGAAAACTGTTTCATTTTACGCAACGAGTATTAAAATTATACATTTTTTCGCTCTATACGCATAACTATATTAAAAAAAGGAGTACCTCTACAGAGCGAAAAAGTTCCTAAAACTGATAGGTGTTGAGTAAAATGAGGAGATAGAATCTTTCAGCAACCCTCCCTTTTGTATTCGTGGTCGTGACCTCGTCGGTATTACAGGTCTTTGCAGTAAGCTGCTCGACTCCACGAACTGCTCCGAGCACGAAGGTGAGCTTTTCTGCAAAGTCTGCCACGCCCGCAAATTTGGACCCAAGGGCTACGGTTTCGGTGGTGGAGCAGGTTGCTTATCCATGGATCAAGGAGAGCACCTCAAGAGTTCCGAGTGAGTGCACCTGCGGTCGCCCCCTTCTGTAAATACCCTGACCACGACACCCACAAAATCAATCTACCAATAGAATGATCAATCAACCGTGCATGATTCCCTCCTGATATATTAGAAATGAATTATGGAGCAGTGCGCCATCAATCGGGCAGATGAACAACTATCAGGAATCAGGAGCATGCATCATTAAAACAATTAGAATCCCCCCCCCCTTTTCGTACACACTCTGTATCCACAAAATGTTTTTGTAATACTTTTTGCATCTCCTTTTTTTGTCTCCCAAAAAGTACGAATGGGATTCGTCGTTGGTCCAATCTAAATTGTGTTTCCTCATTTTTTATTCTTTTTCTTATTATCCACCTTCTCTATCATTTTTTCTGTTCTCTCGTTAAAAATCGTCTATCGTTAACAATAATATTAATGTAATTACTATTATTTTTAATGACAAAGATGATGCACTATTGTTAAATCTAGTAGAATGTGACAAGCCGATGAGGTGAGTCTCTCATCAATTCGGCTTGCTATTTATTACGTTATTATTGTCGCTGCATTAGCGTACAAAACACACTTAGGTATAGGAACATTTGTACCATCTGTATTAAGTGCTACATTAAAAAAAGGATATCTTGATTAATAAATAACACAGTAAATGTGAAAAACATAAAGCTGCTCGGTTAAATAGTATGTGCTACCCTGCCCCCTTCCCGCCAGCCCCGCCGAGTTCGAGCCATGGAGGCCGATTGATAAATCCGATCACACCCACACACACAGAATTCGTGAAAATAAATATGGTGAGCACCGAGTATTCCACCCGCGTGAAGCCGCTTCCCGCGTTTCCTGCACGGCCTCTCTTCGTTATAACATCTTAACCTCGCTAACTCTTAACCTCAGATAGCTGTCGATTTGCTCGCAAGTTGAAGAGTCTCGAGACAAAGCGAAAGCAGACAAACAAAATTTGAAAAACAAATTTCCAAAAAAACAAATTCAACCTAGATCCTCAGCTCTTGCCAGTAGATATTTTTTTTTATCCTGCGATTTAAAAAAAAAACATCTATTTGGCATCAGTTGAGCATCAAGATGGATTTTTGGTAAACAAATGATAGGGATTGGAATAGACCTTCCTTACCATAATATTTGGAATGAAGGATAACTTTGAATTGGGAAATCTTCAGAGTCAACAAATTGGCAAATCGTGAGTCAAATTTAATAGCAAACGTTAAACTGGAAGCAGTCCAATTTCAAGCAAAACAAGATATTAGAAGGTTCATGAACACATCCTGACATAAAAGCTGAGGATGCATTCATGAACTAAATAAATATTCATCAAGTCTAATTTAAGAATTCAGTATTCACATTGGAAAGTGAACACCTGTTCCTATGATTGACTTAATCGATACACACGAGGATCTCGAGGTTCTTTAGCAATCGCTTTGTCTCTTTTTTTTGTACGTATCAACATCTGCTTCTCGGCTCTCCTCTCTCGGGGCTCGGCGGAAGCCACTCGCGTGGTTGGGGAAGACTAATCTTACTAACATGTGCCTAACACTTTTAGTGTCTTACATTTAACTCCATAGAGTCTCGTTATGACCGATTGTCTTTACTAGTCTTTCTTCGGTATTTTTTATTCATGTACTTTTCTTCTATCTTTGAGCCTATTTCTTTAATTGTAGTGCATTTCATGATGCGAGAGGTGAAAGTGAAATCAGTCTTGGTCCAGACTTTTGTCCTCAACATGACGCTGCAGCGATTTGGTCCGGTTCGAACCATTCGTCCCAAACATGACGCTGCAGCGCTTTGGTCTGGTTCGAACCTTTCGTCCCGAACATGACGCTACAGCGTTTTAGTTCGGTTCGAACTCTTCAACCCAGATATAATGCTTGCTTAGAAAATTATACTCCATATCTCGGAGGCTTAAAGGCTGATTCACACTCACTGATCGTATCAACTTTATTGTAGTCTGTCTGTTTTTTTTACCTCACCACACACGTTGGAGCCACAGACTTGAGACTGCGAAGACTGCAAAGTTGAAAGATCGATATTTGTGGGTCTGAGATCTGTATTATTTGTAATTAAAAAACACTTGAAGAAGATAATAATCTCTGCGTGTTGATCTCAGTTCCCAGCAGTTGCTCCAGCGTGTCTCAATGATGCGAATCCTGAATGTTAACGGATTTTTATTTTTTAGTGACACGATGAAAATATCAAATGCTGTCATGGAACCACGCGCGATTGCCAGAGCTCCAGAGGGCCAAGGATGTCCCCGATGTGGTGGATTTGTCTACGCAGCTGAACAAATGCTTGCTCGTGGAAGGGTAAGTGTGGATAAGTGTCAGGATTCTTTTACCGGATGCGCAGTATTAGATTTACCTTGATGCCACGACTGCATTCTTCTTTCTATTTCTATTTTCAATATGAGTCGCCAGTCAGCAGTGGGATTCAAATGCCGTAAAAGTTTTCGAATTTGAAAGGACCTATCCTTTTATCACCTCGGGGTAGAAAGATAGTTTCGTTCGAATTCGAAAACTTTCACTTTCTCTACAGTTCTGCGAAATTTTCCAAATTTCATAGAATCTTGAAACATTTAAAATCTGTAAAGCTGGTTTAAAGTAAACGTAAGTCATTAATCATACCAGTTTTTCGAAAAATTAGAGTCGCGCAGTCTCATCCAAAAGCAGATTTCAGAAATATTTCAAAGTAAAGGCAGTTAAGATAGTATCTAAAAATATGTTTAATAGCGTTTGCCAAGTGTGTGACTCGCGATGTGCTTAGTTAGTCAGTCCTATGATGAAATGTGTAATTTCATAACAATGAGGGGAAAAAAGTAGAAATAGCACGCCGTGTGTTGCCGTTGGTGGCAACCCAAAACTTTCCCAGCATCACACTTGGCACACGAGCCAACGCCATTCGTTCGAAGAAGCTCGCTCAGAGTAAAATGTAAAATAGCCTGGCCAAGAACTCTAGATTAATCGAATGAAGCTAATTGCCTTACCAGCTGCCCATCTTTCTTCCCATCGATGTAATCAAAATATAGAAAGCTTGTCGCGTTAACGTCCCGTAACTGAATCATAATTCCGTTTTGAATACTCCTTGTTCTATTTTAGAAAAGACCTTAAATATTCACGACGTCATTTCGCAGCGAAACCCTGATTTATAATTCACTGATTATCATAATTCATATCAGAATTCTTCTAAACTGAATTTCAATTTTCATCATGAATATTGAACCATTGCTTCTTTGGTCTTGGGTTAATATACTTATTTTACTATACCACACTTTTTTTATGTTTTGGTTTAATTAACAAAATTTAATTTGTAGAAGTTGCTTACGAGTATGGAAAATTTTGGGATGGGTCAGAAGTATAGAAAGATTTGTGAGTAGGGATCAATCCAGTAATTTCGTCATTTCGGGGTCAATAGGTTCCTTTACTCTAATTAGACTTGGCTATTCAGCTCCTGATCCATAATATCTGAAACCCTTATTTATTTCGAGTTCATAAACATTTATTATATATAGTGGTTGAGGGAAAAATGTTTGAAAAAATCATCACGCTTCACACTCTGGAGTATTTATAATCGTCGAGCTTCGTACTCCGCGTTATTGAAAAACAAAAACGACGGGGGACAAATTTAAATAATTTTTTTTTTTTAATTTTACACAAATTCTCTGATGAGAATGTAAAGATATTTTGAGCTTATGAAATTATTAATTCGTGAATATAAATTGCAAAGTCGTGGTATCAGGGTCAGAGAAAATCTGGCACCTCAAGACAGGCAAAAAGCCAGCGATTACAGCAGCGCGTAGTCATTGCGGCTTCTTATGATTAGGGCTACCATAAACAATGCTACAAGTGCAAACTCTGTCTGCGGACCCTGGACTCTACGCTTCATTGCGATGGTCCCGATAACGAAATATATTGTCGAGGTACCTTTCGTCTGAGAATCTACCCTTAGAGTTAGTTTTTTTTTCTTATTTAGTCACTACTTTCTTGGTCCCCTCCCTAAAATCCACTTCGCGACATTGTGGATTGAGTATTTGACTATTACTCCCACAACTTTTGTTGTGAACTAAATTCCATATTCCAAACAACATTTACGTCGACTAAAAAAAGTTAACTTGAGGAGATGAAATTTATAATATATTCTAAAAAGCCTGCTATGGATGATATACCAGAACATAAAATTGTTTCCTCGTGTGTGCACAGCGCAAAGTGTTTCGAATATATATATATATAGGAATTGAATAACTGATACATAGCCGTAAGTATGGATTCATATTCTAAACTCAAAATTCAATTTCTTCCTTTTACTTAGTAAATATTATAATTAGATAGTTTTTCCTTCTACATAGAATCATAGTAACATATAATCATATGTTGAGTTTAAAATGGGAAGTTTGAATTTTGCGATTAGCATTTGTATCCAAGGCCTTTATCCACTACATTGAAATGTTAAGTCGTTAGTGAACATCCCTGATGTTCACTAGGGTGCCGAGCCCAATCACAAAATAGAGAAAAATTAATCCTTCGGTTAAGAGGATTCTTCTTATTATGATGCAATTATTTCCTCAACAATATGGTATGTAAAGTATTTCTCATAATTTGAGAGGATTTTCCTCTTAACTGAAGCAGCTCCTCTTAAAGGAAGAGGAAAAATCCTCTCAATTGAAGAAATTCCCTAAACTGCATTTCATGCAATCCTCTCATTTGAAGTGGATGTTTTTCTACGTTGTTACCCCATTCCGTAATTAAATTCGAATCCAGAACACTCTCATCGAGCACAAAGTGCACACCGTAGATCTTAGAAATTGTTCCAATTATTTCCGTTGACCTTTCCAAAAGTTTCAGTGACTAACAAACAATTCCCTTTGTGTCTTGTGTAGCAATGGCATAAAGAATGCTTTAAATGTGGCCAGTGCTCCAAGAGATTAGACTCTGTCAACTGCTGCGAAGGTCCTGACAAGGATATCTATTGCAAAGGTGAGAAGAAGACCATAAGGCAATTCCAAGAAGATGCGATATGCCGATCACATAATTTTCATCTGCACAACATCACTAAAGCCCTTTTTTCATTATTCTTCAGTTGAAGTTATATTATCTTATCTTGCATTCAATTGAAGAAAACTGAGAGTTGGCGATTTAGTGATGCTGGTGATGAATTGGGTCTAAGACATCTAATGTTCTTAGTTGTGGCATATTACATCTTCGATGGTGCCAGGAGATAAACGACAATAAGTTAATGGGTATTCTCTGCAGTATGCTACGGAAAGAAGTTCGGACCGAAGGGTTATGGTTACGGCCAGGGTGGCGGCGCCCTGCAGAGCGACTGCTACGCCAATGGGTGGGTTTTCAAGCTGAGAAAGGGCATACATGAAATCCCGCCTCGGCCTTTCTACGCTCTCATTATATGATGCGCTTATCTGCTTAACAGCTTGCTATCCGAAGAAATTTGGCCCGCGAGGTATTGGCCACGCTGGTGTCATGTTCATCGGGCTGCAGTGCGATATTGAGGACGAGGGGTACGAACCCCTGTATAGTCATTATCAATTACAGCGCATTTCCTTCGCCGCCTTAACGCTTTGCGCTCTTACTGATCCACCAAAATTTGTAACAAATTCGCATCCCAATATTTGCATACTACTACATTTTCCCAAAATTGAGTCCAAAGAAGGGTATTCCAATAAAAACATATTGAATAGCTAATTAATCCCGTTTTTAAATATGCCACTTTTAGCATAAAAACGATCTCACCTCAGATCAAGGAGGTTTCCGAGAAACAATGCTCACTTTTTTTTTAAATTAAATTAAAACTATAAGTTTTTGTATAGGTTTTTGTATAGAGGATCCTCTGTGTGGCCTGTGTTATTTTTTAAAGGAACCTCATCGATCTAGGGGGTAATGCCAAAAAATTCGAGTTTCAGTTTTTAGGGAGACCCCAATGCATTAACCTTTTAAAAGATTTTTTTTGAGTTCTCATTTGTGATCCAAGATCTTCCTTTAACACATCTTTAAGATTTCTGATTAATAGCCTTCTTCTTTCGTGTTCGAGTGGTCAGTTGCTAGAAGTGGAACATCGGGTCCATAATCTCGAAAAATCTACATATAAAATGAATTTACAAAACTCTGATGTTCCGCTTCAACATTATAGATGTAATCCAATCTCAAGAATAACAATTTTTATTCATCTTTAGTGATGCTGCTCCCCGCACGACTGTGGTTGACACTGCAAGGATTCAAGCTCCTCCCGGCAAGGGATGTCCTCGTTGTGGTGGTGTAGTTTTCGCTGCAGAGCAAGTGTTAGCCAAGAGCCGTGAATGGCACAGAAAATGCTTCAAGTGTCGAGACTGCAACAAAACCCTGGACTCAATCATCGCTTGTGATGGGCCCGACAAAGATGTCTATTGCAAAACCTGCTACGGAAAGAAATGGGGACCTCATGGATATGGATTTGCTTGCGGGTCCGGATTCCTTCAGACCGATGGTCTCACGTGAGTTTTCTCTTCTTCATTATCTCTCAAGTAATTCTTTATTTGCTGAGCACAAAAGCACATCTAACTGATTTGAATTTTTCAGTGAAGAGGAAATTTCGAATAGCCGCCCATTCTACAACCCCGATACGACATCAATTAAAGCGCCAGCTGGCCAAGGATGTCCACGTTGTGGTGGTATGGTATTCGCTGCGGAACAGCAACTCGCAAAAGGAACCATGTGGCACAAGAAATGCTTTAACTGTTCTGAATGTCATCGACCACTCGATTCCATGCTGGCTTGTGATGGTCCAGACAAGGAAATTCACTGCCGCGCCTGCTACAGCAAGTTGTTCGGACCTAAAGGATTTGGATTTGGCCACACTCCCACTCTTGTCTCAACGAATGGCGACCAATGCCCATCATAGTAAGTATTATAGGTATAGATTCCCCAGTAGGAGAGCTGCCAACAAATTTTCAAAATCAATAAGCTCACAGTTTTCCATCTTTTAGGTTTTGGTTTAATGAAAAAATTTGTTGTTGCCTCCAACTTATGAAATGCACTCTTTAACTGGAATACTTTTTTCAGTATCGACTCAAAACCTCAGCTGGGATCGAAGAAAAATGACGGACACGGATGCTCCCGTTGCGGATATCCAGTATACGCCGCCGAGCAGATGATTTCAAAGAACAGAGTATGGCACAAGAGATGCTTCAGTTGTGGAGGCTGCCATCGTTCCTTAGATTCGACGAACCTCAATGACGGACCCGATGGCGAAATTTACTGTCGCGGTTGCTACGGCAGGAATTTCGGTCCACGGGGAGTTGGTTTTGGAATGGGAGCGGGTACCCTGACGATGGCCTAGACCTAAGCTACTGTAGGATTAGATCTGACTTACCAGAGTCAAACGAGACGAACGAAAATATCTTGACCATCTCTATCTTCTCCATACATGATCACTTTGAAAAGCGCAAAGCATCTACCAAGAACTGCACAAACGAACAACTGGGCTTCGATGGCCTCGAAAGACACCGAAAGACGAAGGAAGAACATTCAACATATAAATCCTTTTTTCCCCTTCCTTATATTATTCTCGATCCCTCTTTTTTATTAATCCGTTCTTCTACAAATACGATTGACGAATGACGCAGTGTCGTAATTAAGGACTTTTTGATTTGAGAGTAACTTTCTTCTCGGCAAAAATCTTCTACGTCACTGGCTGAAACCGGTCTCGAATCGCAAATACTTTAAGGGTAATTCTAAAAAAAGGACAGTGTATATCGGCTGACTTTCGAATAAATAAAATATTGTCCGAGTCACCGATTTCGCGAAATTTCACTGTACCTTTTTTAGACTATTCTAATGAAGTAAAGTCTTCGAGATCCGAAAGCTCGACTCGAAATGTATCGTTTCATTTCATTCATCAAGATTTTAAGATATCATGTAACAAGAACATAGCGAAAGCGATAATTACTTTAAATAAATATATCATTAAATAAAACGAAAGGACTGAAACAGCCACTAGGCGTCCACCACAGACTGCCACAGACTGCTTCGTTTGGCGTTTGGCTAATCGACATTCCGCTGTCCAGAGGACGAAGGAGAGGGGGACGAGCGGTGGCTATGTGAATCTCGAATGATACGAGCGCCGCCGCTCGTCAGGTTTCGTTACTACTTATTGGACATACTTTCGCTTTCCCGATTTTTCAACAAGATCTGAAAGCGGTATCGATGAGACAGAAGAAAACCTTGGATAATAAACCTTATTCCTCGAGATTCGATTTTTAATTTTTCAACTCACCTTTTTGTTTCTTGAGCCGCTCGGAATTTGGCCGAGTAATTTTTTTCGAGTAACTTCAACCAAGAAAATTCTATTTTCCTGTCAATACTGCCTCAGAATAAGGGAACGATAGTAAGTACGAATATGGTGTAAAACACTAATTTTATATATTTATAGCAACAACTGTACAAGTTCCGATCACACATAATGATATACTTAATCATAAAAGTAACCTTATTTGGTTACCACCAATGGTGGAGTGATTCAGCGTCGGCCTCTCTTCTTCACAGTGTCCGTCAACACGGAAGTCAACAATTTTATTGAATATTTGCAGGTCTCATTACTACCACGCAATCTCTAACTTCTAACTTATAATTTTAGCGAGAGCCTATCACTGGAACTCCATTCGTCTTATGCGGATAGATTTTAACAAGGAACACAAGATCATGACACCTCATGTTATACTTAGGTTAAGTTAGGATATGATCAATAAACAAGCTGAAGCATATTTCCAAGTTGACAATCTTTTAGTTTAACAAAAAAAGTTTTATTTTGTAATACGATTTAAAAGAAAAAACCAGCCTTATGCATTGCCCCCACGGTCTGGTGAACAAACTAATTCGGTTGATGACGCAATACCTTTTAACGCCGTACTGATCGCAGCGCCGTCACCCGGATTAGTTCCCCGGTCTAGATTCTAAGCTTTGCGTCCCATGATTGCGTTTTGCGTTTCATCATAATGAGAGAGAAAGCGACGAAAGTATACTTCTGTCTTTTTTCTCTCATATGACGCAACGCAAAATGCAATCTTGGGACACCAGCCTAAGACAATTTACTAATATATACACCTATAAATTCAGGGAGCTGGAAAAAACTGATATAAATTAAAAATTAAATATATTTTCCAACGCAACCTAAGTAACTCCAGGGGGTCGGTTTTGTAAATTCCCATTTTTCCATTTCACTTTTTGGTTTTCGTCTTTCGTTTAGTGCTTTTTGCTTTCTCCAGATGCAGAGCTCTAGAAATTGTCAAGTTTTTTTTGTTTTTTTTTACAGCGTAAGGTGAAAAAACTTTAAACCTTTTTAATTGTCATTATCATATTTCGAACATCATCATTGTCGCTTACAACCTCAAAATTGAATGGATCTACGAATTTATAAAAAGCAATAATTTAAAAAACAGAACACGAAAAGCGAAAAGTTACATAATCAGCTCCCAAGAGAAAATCTTCGCCGAATACTTCACCCTTGGTATCACAAACCAGGTAGGATTTATCCATCGGATTGATGTTTATCTAAACGTTTCAGCATAAGAATTAAAATAAATTAAAAAATCAGAATACTCTGTTTCGGAATTAAAATTATACCTCTATTTTAAAAAATGAGTAACCATAAAGAGCAGACAAATATCTATTTCTAATATTTGTTAAAATGAATTGAAATTGTTGGGTTGTCCAAAACCCTTAATTAAATTCCAAGAGGTTCAGGGACGCAATACTTAGGTAAATCCTACCTAGCCTTACATACATAGCATTTATTTACATCGGTTCTTCGTCAGGTTAATTAGTACAGATTCGCAGTTTTTAGGGGCAGGGGATCAAGAAGGTAGGGCGGCAGGGCCGTAGAAAATGGTCTAGGGCTGCAGGATCCCCACGCACTTCCGCCTCCGGAACTGCCTCGGCCGTTTGGTGAATTGCCCTCACCATGTCCATCTGAATGTTTAATATTCACTATATTCTGATTAGTGATCGGCTTGACTTCTGTGGAGGAAAGAACACTGTTGGACCCACCAGGTGGCGTTGCCGGACTTCTGGGTGAGCGTCCTTCAGTTTTAACGCTTCCCGTCACCGGACTGGAGGCGCCACTGTCGGCTCCAACACCGCCTTGTGTCGTCGACTTTTGTTGTGCTAACCGCTCCTGTTTTCTGAATTTTGCACGGCGATTTTGAAACCACACCTAAAACAAGGAAATTTGAGTCAGTTTTTTATTCAAATATCATGCTTATATTATTTTTGAAGCAAAAGAAAAAAAATATTTAAAAAAAAAGTTATACATCCAATGGAGATTTATTTCTATACTGCAGTTACATATTATTAATTCTTCCAAAATTATTCGAATGGATGGATCGCTGATGAGTACACACGACGAAGCTTGATTTCCGTTCATCAGTTTAGTTAGCGATCAAATAGGTAATTACACAATTTTGTAAGATCTGCTCGATAAATGTCAATGAGCTGTGTGTAATTTGTTATCAAAATCCAATACTCGCCATCTCCATATTATTCAGCCCTTATGCATGAACAGGCAACAGTGAACAGCAGTTGGACCAAAAACATTCTCTGATCACACCGCTACTAAAATATTTGAAAATATTACAATTTACAACAAATAATGCAATTGCATATTTCCTGTATTTCGATTTCGAAAAGTTTAAAATAATCATCTTTCACTGGTTTCATAAAACCAATCATGGCCTCATTATCTCTATCACAAAAGTAATTCCCAATCATTCATTTTCTGAACAATTAAACCATTTATGTTAACTCCAAATCGAGTCAAAGGCTCGTGTACATTTACAACTAATGAACAAATTCGTCGAAACTCAAACGCGAAACAAATCCTCTTTTATCTTTTTTTATTCATTATTTCAGGTTGAACTATGTCGAATAAAATGTCACGGTTAAACTCTCCAATCACTTGTCGTCCTTCCCTCTCAATTTTCTCTTTTTTCAGTAGGATCTCTCGGAGCGTAAAATCCGCGATCGTAATTGGCTGAAGCTGGCAAATGAAATATTTAACAAATAAAACAAACGAAAACGCGGTGACCTGCATGTTAAAGTAGAGGATTTATTTGCTTTAACGTTTGTCTGACCAGTGGTGTGTTTGCACGTGAATCCTCCCGAATCCCCCTCGTCCACATGGGCGGCTACAGTTCTACCCGGACGGGTTGATCGAGGGTTGAGAGGCAGGGAAATGGAAGGTGGAAGGTGGGAGGAGGCATAGGACTCAATGATGAACGTGATTGCCCTTTCCGGATGGCAAACACAGCTATTGGATTTTTATCAGCTGTTGTTGCTCTTGTCGTTTCATCAGAAATGAGCTCGGATCAGAACGAACATTCTTGACTGTTGAATCGAAGACTATCTTAGATCGACAAGCCTATTCCATTTCTGCTTCCAGTAACGGAAATGATTGATTAAGTTTTACACACTTACAATCCGAACATTAATAAACAGAATCAATTTCCCGTGTAGAAATTTCCAAACCTGGACCAGTCCGGCGATGAAACGTCCGGCTCCGATCTGGCCAGGTCTGGGCCCGGTCGGACGCCGCGTTTCATCCCGATCTGGACTCGATTAGGGCCAGATTCCCCATCTGCGCCCGATCGGGGCCACAGAAAAATTTCTACTCGGGTTATAGTAATCCAGATAATAATCGCATCCGCTTGTAACATTTTTTACATCCTGTTAGATGTAAAAAGATAGAAAGGGATGTCTGGAAGAGAGGGTAGGAATAGGGGTTTTTAAACGAGTTTGGAAAAAAAATTGAAATAATAAGTGGTTAAAAGAGACTAGAGAGGTTTGTTAAATGTTTCTGTTTCTTTTTTTTCTTCTTAATTTGATTTGATTCCAAATTTCCATTGTGAGAAGACGAGAAAGTTGGAAAAAGGGATTTAGAAATGCGCATGCAAACCCATTATGGTAGTGAGCATAAAACGCATTCAATTTTCAGGAAACATGTCTGCAACTCGATGAACATTTTGGGAATTGCTATACGTGGCGAGGTGATTCCCGAGGACTTCTCGAACAGTCTCGTTCTCCAGGCAGTGGGAGATGATGCTCAGCAGGATAGTTTTTAATCACTGTAAGTGGATCTACATAGAGCTCGCAATTACCAGAGCATACACGACCATGGGCCCCTTGTGTATCAACCAACCCCCGACAAATGCCAGCCACCAGCCACTGTTTTCCCCATTTTCATCTCCCCTTCCCACGACACTCATCCTACAGGAAGCAGGATCGTAACTACGATTCAGTACCAAAAATCCCACTAAAAGATGTTTAAGGAACTTGAGTAGAAATTAATTTACTAATAAATTCAATTTATCTACTTAATAGTAATATGTAAGACAGTAGGTAATAATTTTTACATAAGGAAAAAAAATTTATAAAATTCTCTAATTCTTTTATCATAATAAGATTATGAATTCAGGATGTATATATGTATATATATATATATATATATATATATACTGAATTCATTCTATTGCTTGTTAGCTACCGGATTTTAATACTAGAAGAGGGTGGACAATTTCCTGAAGGCTAATTCATTGAATAAACACAAACACGATTTAACGCGGAGGGTGCTCAGGGGTTAAATAGTTTTGAAATCCAAATGAGACGGCATGACAAGACGACAAGCTTTGTTATAAGAAACCAGAAAGTTTGTTACTATAAGTTGATTTTTCATTTTTTCGATTTTTTTTTAATTGGTCATGTTTATAAAGCTATACTCATGCAGAAATTGCCGCATTTAGCTCTATATTTATAGGTATATTGGAAAATTTAGTAATTTGCATATTATTGACTGGGATTTTTAAACAGGTTGTCTTGAAAATAAACAATCGGTTTTTGAGCAACCCCTAAATCATCATTGATTATCCTCAAATTTTGAGAAAAATTTTTATTTGCTATGCTTTTGAAGATTTTGATGTATCGCATATAAATTTCCAAAAACAGCTAATTTTTTTGTTAATCACCCTAACAATACTGGACATCCCCTATTTCTATTTTGAGATAGATATAATGCCTGCATTAACAAATTGCAAAAATGCCAAAGAATCAGAAAAGAATTGAAAAGTGTTTTCAATTAAGAATTTCATTTCTTAATTCGTGCATCCGCTCGGGTTAATAATTCAGCGCCTTGGCGGTGTCGCCGGAATAAATCACGAGGTAAATCATACCCGACGTGTTATGCATAGAGAACAGAGCACTAGAATAGCTTTTGCATCGTGCGTTACTTAATGGAATTGTAATTCGTACGAGTTGACATGTGACTCAGAATCAGGAGGCAACACGCCGCCACGCGCCAGAAACGCGGGATGTCAATGGGATATAATGTCATGGGGTATCGGGCCATCGGGGGCAATCGGGGGTTACGGGTTTGTCAGACAATGGCGCTTACCCGTCGGACACAAACTGGTGTTCAATGCTCACTTCACTGCTGTAAAGTGCTTCCGATCCAATTAGATGCTGGATATCGAGCGATGTGGGTCATCCTCGATTAAACTAGTTTCACTTTTTTCTCTATTATGTTTATCTTACCATTCCTACTTTGGGAATTTTTCCCCATCATTTGACGGCATTATATATGATCTGATATATGATACACTGAAGAAAAAGATTCTTTGAATCAAAAACTATCATTTTAATCCAAATAAATGGTCAATTTCAATTGACTGAAGAAATACTTCTTTAATTCAAAGAATTATTTCTTTGAAATAAATATTTTTTTACCCTTTCGTTTTTTTAAGGATGTAAATATTTATTTCTACTATATCTTTAATCGTTTCAATCTCGGTTTTAATTAAACTTAGAGTACAGTATATGATTAAGTTCTTAGACTTATACGAGAAGAAATCGATTCCTCATTAACAAATTGGGAATTGCTGTTCACTGTTCTTCTCAAGTTGCGTCGGATTTGGACTGCAGTCTACCCCAACGAATCCTAATGAAAACGATCAATTCAATTAAAAGAAGAAAGTCTGTCGCTGATGCAGCAATTGTGTTATTTATTGTCGGATTGTCGGTCATCTGTTTCCTCATTAAAGTGCAATTGCTAAAATGTGCTTCTTAGTCGGGCGTCGGAGAAACTTTTCAATTCAAGAAAAGCAGTAAAATGAAGTGAAGTTATTTTTTCTCGATATTTGATTTAAAAATCGTTGATAGATGATTTAGTATTGATCCTATAAAAAATATTTAACAGCTATTTCATTTTTGGACGTGGCAGAAAATATATCAATGATATTCTCTGTCATAGTGATAATAATTGTTTTTCTAAATAACAAAGTATATTTTTATTTATAATTCTTTTGATTTCAAGAAATCAATCATCTAGATACTCGAGAAAATTAATTTTCCAGGTGGTTTATAGAAGCAACATTGAATACTTAGTCGAGATAGTCAGCCAATTTAGGAATTGTGACTCTGAAAGCTCCCCCGAAATCAACCATTTCTTTTCCCTCTGGAATTGAGACCGGGATGAGTGAAAGTTATTGTCGTAAAGGGAATCGAGAGGAAAAACAAAAGTTCCCTAAACAAAAGTGTCGTATCGAAAATTTGACTCCCTCCACTGAATTCCAATATTTAAAAATTTAATAGAATTATGGAGAACATATAGTATTCTGTAAACATACTTCCTTATTTCGGAAATAAACACCAGAACACGAAAAATTGGAAGACAATCGCCTAAACTTCTTTCCTCATCAAAGGAAAGATTTCCTCTTTATTATTCCTCTTCTAGCTCTATGGTATTTTAGAAAGGCAGATGATAGCCCTGAGGAAGTGAACAAGTTGAGCCAAGAGCTAAATCACGACGAGAGTTGGTTAGCGAAATGAATAAACGGGGTGGAAATCGACATACAGACAAACCTTTGCTGAATTCCTGATGATCCTGCGGTGGCCGGAGCATACCAATAGCTATTGTCTACACACACAGGCGTAAAGCAACGCAATTGAGAGAAACCTTCATGTACCTGACAGTGAATGTTGTGCAGATGTTGCGGCGTTTGCTTTGTGACTGAGCTATAAGGGTGCGACGGCATAAAGCGTCGATTAAATATTTATCCGGCAGAACGACATCTGTCGAGTCTATGCGCCCCGTTACATTTTATTTAGCTGAGTCTATTTATTCAACATTAACGCTTTTGCACTGTTCGGATCATCCACACACTGGACAAACATTAGGACACATGTCACCCCTTTTGAGGTTTGGTGCCGAGCCAAGTGCCGATATTAGCTTTGGTCGATTCCAAGTTGGCCAAAGTGTGTCTTATTACACTTAGACCCACCTGCAATGCTTAGATGCAGTCGTGTTGCCAAACAATAGTGGAAAGAACATTAATTCTACTAACTCGAAAATCAATGCATTATAGTTGGGGTATTTGAAATTATAGAAGAAATAATTAAATATATTGGCATCAATATACTTTTAATTGTAGACACTACAATTAAAATATAATTAAAATTTTCATACTTAGGTATGAAAATGAAGCACAGTGATATTGAATCATACATTCAATCAATTTCAGAAAGCTGTGCCCGGAAATGAAATTTCAGGAAGGAAAATGATTTACACAGTAGGTAGTGAAGTAAAATTGAAGCTGCAGATGTCTAAAGTAATTATACTGTAACATCCAGCAGTCAGAAATGTGCTAAAATGAGCTTCTCCGTCAAGTATATATCATTAAATTCGAGAAGTGAATTTCATTCAGATTATTAGGGATTAAAATCGTCGATCTCGAATACAGATATAGAAATGGAAGCATTTCCTGTGGTTCATGGAAGAGGAAATGGATGCAGTAAAATTGGCAATAAGCTGAAGGGAAGGGGTATAAAAAATGATCGGAAGGGAGGCTAAATTCGGGAATGTTCAGCAAAATATAGACAATCGGATTCTGACATTTATTGTCGCTCGGAAAATCGACTGCTGATTTTTATTACTTCGACTGAATCATGAAATTCAACTATAATATCTTATTGCCTTTTAAAAATCCATACATGCCGGAAAATGCAATTAGTGAAAAATATGTACTCCAACGAATGAAAATTTACGAACTGTAATAAAGTTACATTAATTCGGATGGTAATTATGAGCTTGCCATTTTTCAGAGTTGCTGCTATTTTTTGTTGACAAAGCAAATTTATCTTGCAGACTGCTTTGGTCGTTACAATCCTTAGTTAATCAATAAATGCATCATTCTTATTTAAGCACTTATGTATTATAATAAAGAGCAGATCTATATCAATATCGAAAATATATCGAAATATATTGATCAAATGTATATTAATTAATGTATTTTGATATATATATATTTTTTATATGCCACTCTTTTATTGCATACTTCGGTATATTTCGATATATTTTATTAACGAAAGATGATGAATAATATCGAAATATATCGAAATTTATGAAGGAAGGACTGATGGATCCTGTGTAGAAAAAGAATAAGGGCGGGGGAGAATCAGGAGAGGGAAGAGTGGAATTTTATTGAGCAAACGCAATGGCACGTGCGTGGAGGAGTTAGAATCGAGCGAATCACAAATGAAGAACTGAAGAAGCACGGGACGTCTGAAGGAGAATTACCTCGACAAAGGACGTCCCTTTCCGGTTGAACCTCCACCAGAATGGCGGTCGCCCGGTAAACCACAAGCTACTAGTTAATTGATCCTTAACTACGGGTTTAATTACTTTATGGCCACAAAACCTACCATTTTAATAAATATTTTGAAGCTAGATCTCATTTAAGGGGATAGTCAGGTTTAAAATTTTCGAGAGCGTATCGGAAGTGGCCAAAAAATAAATTACAAAAATTTAAAGTTTCTTAAAATAAGCTTTCAGAATGTTTTTCGAAATTGAAGACCCGCTATAGATTCAAAAGCAAAAAGAAAAAAAAGTCGGTAATTCAATTTCAGAACCACTTTCTTGACTGTATCTATATCTGGCCTATGAATTACTAAAGACCCTCCACGTAACTTCTTTCCATCCAAGTCCCTTCCTTACGCGAAAGTTTACGATAATCCGTCAAGTGTAGAAGACAATATAATCCATCAGGTCGCGACTGCAGGTGGCCCTGGGAACGAAGGAGAGGTCACGCAATTAAATTAGTCTGGTGTGTTCTTTCATTGTTGGAAAGCAAGTAAGCAACCACAACCATAACAAGAACTAGACCTTAAAGATGCAGAATATTTTTCGTATAGTATAACACATCTTAAACATTTTTTTTTATTTTCCCTTCTTAGCGCGTCGCCTGTATTTTGACAATTAAAGAATCAGCAGTCCACGCATTTCGAGATATTTCGATATTCGATGTGTATGATCTTTTTAGAATAGGAGGAGATACTTATAACTACATATTTATAAAATATGTGTTGCACCTCGGATAGTGAAAGCAGTGAAAGTACTACAGGAGTGAGAGAGAAAACATATACGCTGTATTCTCTCACTCCTATAGTATCCCCACTCTTCACCACACATCTAACGACATGATCGGCTGGCGTTGGCGACCAGAATGAAAATTTGTAATTAAAATTTTTTTCTATTTTAGTTTTCAGCGATTGGACTCACCTGCACTCTGGCTTCCGTTAAATCAATCTTCATTGCAATCTCCTCTCTAGTGTAAATGTCAGGATAATGCGTTTCTTGAAAGGCACGCTCCAGCTCCTTTAGTTGCGCAGATGAGAAAGTTGTTCGTATCCGCCGTTGTTTTCTTTTTTCCGCAAGACCGTCGTGCCCAGAGTAGGCCTTGTAGCTCAGGCCACCTACAACCAAAATAAAAGTTGCAACAACTTTTATAGTGAGTGAATAACCCGCGAGTTCAGCGGGTGCAGTGCATTACTCGAAGTAAAGAGATAAAAATTGTATTCCTTTTTATCTCCTATTCCTAATACAGAAAGGGATAAAGATTGTTTATCCACTTCTATCTCTCACCTATCTTTGAAGCTCCTATATTCTATTCCTTTCTATCTCCTTGTCAATCTCTTGTTTACATTATAAAAATTCTTGGTAGCCACAATAGGCCGAAATCCAAATCTTTGCATAAATACAATCGACGATTGTTGATATAGCAATAACGAAATTGAAATAAATTAGAATAGAAGAAAAGAATCTGTTCCCAGAGTCTTTAAATTTTTTAAGAAAAAAATTTCAAGGGTGAGAGGAGATCTGATGTTTTCGCTTCTATAGTCTGCGAGAATAAAACTCCCTTTTGCAATTGTTCGGAAGAAGAAATTCGATGGTTGCGAGAATGGCTGCTTGGTACAGTGAGGGACGTAACCATAGCAATGACTGAGTGGAGGAGGGAATAGAGGGATGAGAGGAAGAGTGAGAGCGACAGAAAGATAAATAGAGAGCGAGAGAGAGAGAAGGTTATAGAGAGAAAGGAGGAACGGAAAAGAGAGATATAGATGATAGGGTGAGAGGAAACTGGGAGGGAAGGAAAGAGAAGAGAGAACCCATCCATTGATTTTCAGTGCCATCTTGTCGTCGCTTTCCCGGAAGTTACCGAAGTGTACTCGCTTCCCACAGACATCTAGACGTCTCTGCGACATCCTATCACGATGCAGAGGTACTTTTGGTCCTCCTTTTTCTGCAAATCAACCCTTCGTCCCTTTCACTCCTTTTCACTCTCGCCCTTTCGCCCAGATCATCCCTTCAAGTTCATCTCGTCAATTTTTCATACGCTTTCTTTTCCGATCTAATATTATAAGCTGGGGCAAAAATGAAATTAACAACTGTGTACTTTTATTACTTTGCCGAATTATTTAAAAATAAATTTTATTTATTTCCAGGAGAGAAAGAACTAATCAAAATAGAGACTTTACTTTGTCAAAGACAAAAGACTGATCATTATTTGTTTTTTTTTTTTTGTAGATTTTCAGATATTGAACAGAAACGAAATGATTTTGATAAATTTTCACCTTTTTTCAAGATTTTTTATTCTGTATCTATTGGTCCTGAAGGATAAATCTCTTCCAAACGCAGATATTTTATTGATTCAATAGTGATATTATATATTTTTGGCACAGTGGGGCCAAAAACGTTTTCGCGAACAAATTGATATTCAGAAGCCATTTCTGAATCAATTTGAACGACTTTTTTTAAAATTAAAGCTAATAAAATACCGCATAAATCTATCGATTCATATTTTGAAGAAAAAAAAAATTTTTTTCCTATTGAAAAGTACCGGGTTTCGAGAAAAATTTGGATTCAATCCCAAATAACTAGAATCAGTGAAGCAGAGTGGAAAACAAATGAAGGAAAGTTGTTCAATAGCACAGAAATTATTTTTAAATTTATTGAAAAAAAATAAATAAATAAACGAATAAGTGAGTGAAAATGGATTTATGAGGATTGCCAGTGATTCTTCACTTGATTTCCATTGAATATGAATAATTCATGGATAGAAACCGTTTTTTAATTAAATGCATGAAAGATAATAGATAATTTTTACTGAATTGACAAAAAATTCTCGAGAAATATCACATACTATTCAGACTTAAACACTCAATAACAATTGATGATTTTTTAAACAAATTTAATTAACAAATTAACTGTTTTGCTATTTTTCGAAGTAACAAGTTGGTTTTTACAGTGGAATGAAGTTTAAATGACTAATTTTTTAACCTTTAGGGAGTCTACATGACAATCAACAATTGTATAAACAAATTTTTATTATCTTAGGCATTTTTTCAGAAAAATGTGTTTCTATGATGTGTCAGCAGCTTGTTATTTACCAATGACTCTTTGCTATCAATCGACAGCAATTAATAATTTTTTAAACAAAATTAATTAACAATTATAATTTTATAGAAAGACTTTTGTCCACATATAATTATAAACAAGAAATTCCGTTTTTCTTCTGGATATTTAAACTTAACATACAATTGTATGAGAGCACAAAAAATTGTCTATAAAATTATCATTGGCAATAATAATAATGGATAGTCATTGTGGTTTCTAAAAATTTTTTAAATCTCAAGAGAAAGACACCATTTTAGAAAAACAAAATATAATAAAAAAATTGTATATACTGCCGTAATAGTTACTTTTAAACTATAAAAATCTAGTACTTTTAATGCTTAGGTACTTTTTTTCGTATACATTTTTTAAATATTATATTCACCATAAATTAAATCTCATTCGCAAAAAAGATATTTCATTGAAATTCTACAAATGTAATATAAAATTTAATGGTAAATCTATAAGTGTGAATATTTCATTTCCAAATACTATCAAAATGTTAAGACACTGAGCTTGAATTAACTCTCAAAATTTGAATTCGTTTTTACTGAGAAAAACAGAAAATTATCCTTGATTATTATATTTAAATTTTCTATTATCGTAAATTTTATCGACACGGAATTTTCTTCCGCTAACATGATTTTTTTTTAAATTAGTAAAACTCTAGAATATCTTATAATTCTACCACCAAATGTAAAAGTGAAATTTTTTAAGGTTCCTCCCCAAATTTTACCGGTCGGGACCTTTAGTTTTGACATGACGTACCGGATTCTTATGCACTGCGTGCTTAAATAAAAGAAATTCTCGAAATAATTATCAATTTGAACCTCCAAATCGTGAAATTACGAAAAATTGCAAATAAATTAATAAAGCAGCTTTCCTTCGCTTCGATGCAGATAAACTCAGAATAACTCACCTTGAAGATTGATCGTCGACGGGAAAATGGCAGCCGCGTGTCGATGAACTTCCTGGGACCTGGCTGCCATGACAGAACAGGTAGCATGGGCACCGTGATGCGCATGAGCATGAGAATGGGCCCCATGATGGGATCCCAAAGGCGCGCCACCACCAGTCCCAGCATTCCCAGCATTGCTCGGGTACCCGGCCCGAGCCGCTGTGTACCGATAAGCCGCTTGACTCATTTGCGAACAGGAACTTAAATCGCCATAGCCACATTGCATTTCACTAGCCGCTAAGGCGCAACTGGACGCCTCAAATCCAGCTGCGGCCGCAGCCGCCGCCTGATTCAAATACGAGTAGTCCATCCTCACTTGCGGGAAACGTTGCGTCTCTCCGCCTGGCGATCGTTTCGATAATTAACCTCACGAACTCCACTACATGAAGAACTACAATTCAGCCGCAACTTTTTTTTCTAGAATCCGTGGCTCCTTAGAACCAAGATCTAAATTATCGATCTAACTAACGATCGAATCAACCTTACCGACTGAAGGCAAATCGTTTCCGAATGAAAGCGAACCTTTTCCGATTCACAACGAATCTTTTCCGATTCACGACGAATCTCTTCCGATTGAAGGTGAATCTTGACCGATTCAAGGTAAAACTTTGAAGACGCGAAACGCGAGCGCGCGCGCGCGCGCAGCGCGAGTTTACTTACTATCGGAAATCAAGTACCGGTCGCACCAGAAGAAGCGAAACCGTGGCGCCGTGGTAGCAGCAGAGGCTGGAGATAAAGATTCCTCGATAGACACTCCACCTCTCCAACGTGGCGACGAGGTTATGAAGTAATCGGATCAGCGATATTAAATTATTGCGATTATCCGTGATAGGAAAGTTTTTCGTCCCGCTTAAGAGCGCCCGAGACGACCGACTGGTGGGTCTCCTCAAAATCAAATGATAAGCTTAATTCAATAACGGGTGGAGGGTGCGCAGAGGCGTGGCATCCAAAAGAGAGATGGCTCCGTGTCTGGTTGAGGGTGAATCCGATTGGTTCAGCCTCGACTACTCCCGACAACTTCCACCCCTAACGACTCCTCCTATCCCAAATCCCTCAACCCCTTCCGGCACCCCTCGACAATTCCAGACACCCCCAACGACCATCATGGTAAAACGAACGCTCGCCGATGATGCCTAATGTTTCAAGTAGGCCTTGTGCAAAAACAGAAAAGTTCTTCAAGGAAAACTGATTTTCGCGAAATTGGTCCCTAGTAGTTCTTCTTGTACACTAGGGTGGTCCAAAATGACTTTTTTCTAGAGGACAACGATTTCTCCAATTTTATTCGAAATCCAAAAAAAAAATTCTCTATTTAAAAAATTTTTATTTTTTTTTTAAGTGCTGTCTATTTTGACATAATTGGTTTCCCACGTAAAATGCATAGGGAAAATTCATATTTTGAAGGTTTTGGAATAATTTTTCAGGACTTGGGAAAATGTTACGGGAAAGTATAGAGACTTGTTGAGAACTGTCCAACGAAGAATTTCATGTATCAGACGTATGGATTTGTTGCTCCTAACAAACCCCTACGGTGTAGTAAAAACTACCCTAAAAGCCAAAAATGTCAATTCTTCATGAAATTGACCCCTTTACGCATTTTATTCTCGTCTTTCCTTACTAAAAAATTTGTATTGATCTAGTGGAATATTGACCAACGTGAGTTAATTAATTTTCAATTATTTAAATACATTTTGTATTCGATTATACGAAATTAATAATATATATATTTCATATACGCTTCAAAAAGTTTTCAAATTTAATCAAATATTAATCAATATTAATCAACATTCCCGTAAAGCAATAGTAATAATTTAAAAAAATGAATTTTCGAAAAAAAATTATTATACAAGCTGATACAAGTGGAATTTATCTAAATAAATGAAAATTTCCGGATTTCGAATCAAATTGGGGGGAACAATGCTCTCCATCATGAAAAAAATGTTTGTCATGTATTTTTGGATCACCCTCTGGCTTTGAAAACTAATTTAAAATAATTTAAAACTTGAAATCCTTGAAAATCTGCAAAAATCGGTTAAATTCGGATGCATTCGGATTAACCGGATTCATTCAGATAAAAGGTTCGGATTGATTTTGAATGGGCTACGGATTAATTCGGATTGAAAACTTCTTTCGGAATAGATCGGAATGAAACTCTTTGGTTCGGATAGAAATTCCGGAATGACTCGGAAAATTTCTGATTCATTCGGAATGAATTTCAGTCGGAAACTTTCGCTAGGGTTCGTAAAGGTCTTAGTAAAAAAATCGAATCAGTTAGGCCATCAACTTATCTTTACTATAAAATATTATTTTTTTGATAAAAAAATGAAGGGGAAGACTCAATGTTTATCGACCGTGGAGTAGAGGGGGAGAAGCCGATAATTAAAAAACCATTATATTAAGAAAAATGTGTTATTTTCTCCATAATATTATATTATTCTTTAAATAAACAGTATTTTACTTATGTTATGGACTTATTAAGTATCGATAAGATAAGAACACGTGACAGGCGCAGATTAATTCCCGAAATCTCTATTGGGAGCTCACCCTTGCCTTCTGGAAAAATATGTAAACGTCTATTGGGAGGGCGACCCTCGGCCATTGGGCACGAGCCACTTTGTGATGATTTCTGCTCTAATCAGGAATTCAATACGTGAACGACCTACGAATATTTCTCTTCACCCTATCCTCAAATTACATCAATTTCCAGATTTTTGATCGTCTCCAGATTTGTGTTTAAGGAGATGTAATCAAAAAGTTCCTGAAGGTCGAAAGCAAGTTAATTAAAAACTTTCTTCGGATCCATTCATATTAAAATATAATATATAAAATAAAGGGAAATTTTCTCCATTCCTTTCCCCTTAATTAAAAAATAATAAACTGTCAGTTTTTTTCGTACGCATCATGCAAAATGCGATTGATCTACCTGCTCACTTATTTATGGCAAGTGAAGACGGAGCCACGTGTGGGCGGATCAGCAACATTGATATGCCTGTCATATCGACATTTGGACGTTTAGGGAGGTGTCTAAAGCAGTCCAAAGGTAAGGCTCGAGGTGTCCCGTGGGGTTTCGAAAACACGACCAACACGGGTGCGACACTTGTGCCGCACTTGTTCTCACGAGTTCGAGAGAGGACTCCAGCTTCACCCTCTTCACGAATCTCATCCCCCCGGGAATTCACGGTACACAAAGTGCCACACGCTGCCGTTAGTTGTATTACACAGCCTCGAGCATCCCCACTACCTTGTTCACACGCAGGGTTGCAGTGAGAAAAAAAAAACCCAATGAAATCAATTTTCCGACCATTCATCCCCTTTATTATAAACACTTTTCCAATCTGCTTCACCCACCTTCTTTTCCAACCCCTTCTCAAACGCAGAGTCGGATTAAGATAATTATCTTATAATAATAATAATTATAATAAAAATAATTATTATAATATATATTATAATATATTATTATTATTATTATCGGTTATGAACATTGTTCTCCTTCTGAGTTAGTCAAATATACTAATTAATAGGATAATCCATCTTTCCTATATCTCTGTATATCAGATATAAAAATTAAACATCGAAATAAATGGTAGAGAAAAAATTGCTCTCAATTTGGAGGTCCCTTGAAAAGCGAGTCCATTTTTGAACTATTTTCAAATCCCTTTCCTGAGCCACTCATTACAATACAGAGAGACAGAGAAAGTGAGGGGGTGGGTATTTCCCTAACAGCATTATGGGGCCCCCTGCCAACTTATTCTGTCATCGGATTGCTTTTGAATGGATTTCGGATTAAAAACGTCCTTCGGATTAGATCAGAATGAAACTGTTTGACACAAATATAAAAAATTGAATAAAGAGATGTAAAATTGCTCGTTTGAAATAAATGCGCCCCTGTGCGATTCGTAATGCACGTAAACCGTACCCTTAACTCTCATCCGCGGAGACTTCATACACAACCCCTCTTGCCCCTCAGTGGTCTGGTACATATGTCCTTGATTTGTCCGGAGAATAATCCTCTCCTGCAAAGTTGATTAAATATTGGTTACCGTGTTCTCGACCCTCACACCACGTGCTGGTCGACCCACAGGAATAGGATGTAATATTTTCGCACTAACGGATAATTATTTTTCTCGCCCTCAGTTATACACGAAAAATGAAAATAAGAATCTCATTGAAATTTTATTGAACCAAATCATGTAATCATGTGATAATCTGTGGAAAACATTTTCACAGAAAACCTACTACAATTTTCTGTGAAAACGATTTTTTCGCCAACCCGAGTAAAAATTTTGCTCTGGCCCCGATCGAGCCCAGATTGGAGAATCTGGCCCTAATCGGGTCCAGATTGGAGATGAAACACGGCGTCCGATCAGGCCCAGACCTGGCCAGATCAGGGCCCGATCGGGCCTCTATTCACCCCTCCCCCTATTTTTCTCTCCTCCTTCTCTCTCTCTCTCTATGTGCAATATATGTAATATATAATAATAAATTATTAGAAATAAACAAACACAGAAAAAACAAGGACTAAAAGTGCTTACAGCTTTCAGTCCTTATAAAATCAGGTTTTAGGCTGAATTTCAGTGTTAAGTCAGTTTTAAGTCTTTTTTTAAGACTAAGAAGTCTTGTTTTTAGATTTCATAGTTTTAAAACAAGACTAAAAACTGACTTAAGACTGAAATTCAGCCTAAAAACTGATTTCAGCTATAAACACTTTCAGTCTTTGTTTTTTCTGTGAATGAATTTTAAATTTTATTTTCTTACTTCTCTCGGTTTACTTTTCCTCCTGTACTGTACCACCGAAAATCGTTGTTTCGTTACTCGATCTATGTAAAAGCTTTAAATAAAAACACGATATTGATGTTTTTCTTCTGATGTATGACCGACTGAGAAAAACCAATGAAAGAAATAGAGAAAATGTCTCTGGCCGAAGAGCAAAATCTTGAAACTATTTTTGAGGGCCTGAATAAAAAACAAGACCAATTTTATTTGATGTCCTCTAAAGATGCTATTAGCAAAAATGCGGCAATCAGAAAAATTACGAAGCTACTTGAGTTAATTCGAACAATTTGACTTTTTTCTTTTATCTCGAAATTCCTTCCACCCTGGGGTTCTGTTTGTCTCTTTCGAGCAAATAGGGATTTGCGCGTGTGCTCCCTTCTTTTATCTCCTTGTCTCTCTCATACACCATGTCTGAATGAGCAGACTGGCCCGGCAGCAGCGAAGCAGCCACCTTTCTTTTGCCTCCCGCTGCTAAACTGATTATATCTCGACGTTGCCCCTCCGTACGCTTAATTAAATTACAAACTCACAATCATCTAATGTTATGTGGACTCTTTGCCTCGGCGCTCACCGTGCTCACTTCTACGTGCCCCTACCTGCTACATTCTCCATTTTAAGAATTGTAATTTCTCTTGTTATAGCGTTTATATTAGATTAATGGAAAAGCAGTACTTTTGTTTTAAATTAGCACACTTAATTGAGTAATTGTAAAAAAATAATTCTGTTCAGCTTTTTTGTTGTCGCAGTAAATTTTTTTTCTGCCAGTAAAATATTCTATTGGATCAATCAATAAGTTAGCGTAAAGGTTTAGCGTTATTGGCATGGGTGCGATATAATTCGTGCGTTCGATTCTCTCCAGAATTGCATGCGAAATTACAAATATCAATTAGTTATAAGTGTATGGATAATAGATCTGCGAATAAACCATGCTATTAATTAATAATTGTTTTTTCAGACATTTTTTTACGTTTTAATCTATAAAAAATTTGATCGTCTCAATAAAAATAATTTTTTTGCTTCTATAGCAACCAACAAATTTGCTTGGGAAAAAACAAACTTTTGTTCGATTAGCCACGCTTTAGATAACGCTTACAGTTTAACAAATAAAATGTCTCATGCAACGCTTTTCTAGGGAAAAATTTCGATTGAAATTTATTCCGAATTTAAAATTTAATTTTCAATCATAATCAATCCCATTCAAAATCAATCCGAACTTTTAATCCGAATGAATACCCGTCAATCCGAACTCCTATATTATTTGCAAGTTTTATGTTCGCGAACCGTGTCAGTATTTTACTTTAATAAACATGTTTTCCATGCGTCAGAGATAGTAGATAGTGATAAAAAATTACTTTTCAAAATTGACCTAAAAGTCTCCAAGCCACTCATAAACTCCGTCTATGTGGACAGTTTTCTGGTAACTCTCTTACATTCAAAATTAAAATGATATTTTTCACCAAAATATGGATCCTTAATTTATATTTAACGATTTGTTTTCATCATATATGCAGTGCAGAAAAATACGGTTGGTTACATAGTTTGCTCGAATATATCACAAAGGAAGATAAAGAATACCAAACACTACTCTTGCTCATGAAGAATCAGAAGAATGAAAGCAGACAAGTTGAGAAAATAATAATTGACGGAATTTCAAAAAAGTTTCCTGTGCTGCAAATCGATGAGGAAACAACAAAGCAAGTAAATCAGTCGGAACTACTACCTCAAACAACGTTTATCATTATTATCCACCTAGCAGAGGTAAGTCAATACCTCTTGCAATCAGGAAGTTCCATTGATTTTCTAAGTCTGCAATTTGAACCAGAACAACTTCCACGATGTTTGATTATCCTGCCAAAGGAAGAAAGTTTTGCTTATCTGGAATTATTACAATTCATGTGGTCCAAACGATATTTGGATGCCACTATCTTGGAACTTGGATCAGGTCTCCCGCTGATACATCAATTCAATCCGTTCACAAATATCTACAACAGAATATTGTATTCACCAACAGTTTGCTGGTTTCCGGAAAAGACTCATAACTTGAACGGATATGAGATGAAGGTAGGTTTGATGCACAGCCCTCCTTCCGTTTTCGTAGAACACACAGAATCCGGAGACGTCAGCAATCAATATGGACCTGACATACGTGTAACGGAAATAATATCTAGAAGAATGAATTTCAGAATTGTTTGGATTGCACCAAAAGAAAACGCTTGGAGTTATTTCAGATATAATGACGAAAACGATACAAGTCTCGTGAGTCTTCTCAGGCAACGAAAAATTCAGATGATTGGCGTTGAGGCTGGGCGCTATGCTTCTCGTGAAGATTCGTATTTTCAATGGAGTAAAGGCACCAGATTTGTAAAGCTGGTGCTGGTTGTACCAATTTCTTACGAAAGTTTAACCACAGTGCCAATCGGATGGAACATTGCTAATGTTGCTGTGCTTGTTCTTCTGTTTTTACTGATCTGGATCCTCTCGCGACTATTGGACTTTGAAAGAATTAACTGGAGTCAGGATCAACTTGTACGCATATTCCTTGGAACATCAACACTGTACGAACCCCAAAAGTTGGCCGAACGAATTGTCTTTGGATCAGTGATTCTGGCATGTTTTCTGTATTCGTCGTCCATCTACTCCGCGTTCACGAATTACTACTATAAACCGGAAAACCAGCTGAAGTATAACACTATTCAGGATGTCATTTCTTCTAATCTGAACCCGTTGATCGATATCTCTTATTACTCAATGTTATCCGACGCTGAAGACGGAAATACCAGTCTGTTGTTGAAGAAGTCGAAGAAGGGAGTAATTCTTGATGTTGTCTGCATACAGAAGCTTAGAAAAGAGAAGAATGTAGCATGTGTACAGCGCGATGATATTGCAAAATGGTTGCTTCAAAGAGGAAAGGAGGTCTTCGGTCAGTCTTTTGCGAAGATGGTGGATGAGCCTTTGAGAATTTCTGTAACTGGTTGGCTGTTTGAAGCTGGCTCTCCATACGTGTCCCGTTTCGACGAAGTATTACTGAGAAGTATTCAATCAGGAATTGTTGCGAAGTGTCAGGACCTACAAGCAAATGCATCTATTATTGAAATAATTGTAGAAGAATTTAAAAAAGAGTCAATCGCTGAGTCAGCTCTGGTAAGGAGACAAGTACCGTATATTGTATTTTTGGGACATGCTTTTTCGATCATCGTCTTCATTTGTGAAGTTCTTTGCGGGTATCTGGCAAGAAGAGCAAATTTTGTTCAAGTACTCTAAAGCAAGATTCAATGAGAGTGCAAAAAATTGAAGGTGAAGTTTATTCTCCTTAAGAGTCATTATTCTTTTGTTTCTACTCTCATTTAATGAAGTCCGTGAAGTACATGCAATTAAGTAACAACGGATCGAATCGAATCACATTGTAAAAGGTTCCTTGCGTCGTAAATTATTTTTGTAAAAAAATTGTTTTTAATTTATATTAAAATTTAAATTAAAATTGTTTTTTTTTAATGTTAAAGAATAGCTCCGCTTTTCAAACTAATGTCTTCAATTGTAAAGTACTTTCAAGGTTGAATTAGGCTTATATAAGATGCATGAAGAATAAAAAATAATTGAAGGTAAAAATATTTACCTCAAGGTAAACATTCAGAGTGGTCATTTGCCGCGCCTTTCCGAAGAAGTATAATTCTTTAGTCAATTTAGTTATCGGGCTGATTCATAAAAAGTCTTCTACCCACTTAACTTAAGTTGATCTGAAAACACATATCAATATCAAAAAATTAGTATAGAACTATTCAATAATTCAGATAGAAAAAGCCAATGTTTCATGTCTTAAATTATAGACTCAAGTGCCTTTCTCAACTCTCATCAGTCTTTAACAATATGTTATCGCGACCAATATGGACTATCTCTTTCTATGTCTTTACTTCCAGCAGGGGAAAACTGTTATTAGGAAAAAATTTTAAAAAAACAAGTGTTGAAAGTGAAAAAATGATCTCTACCTTGCATTCCTTTCGGAAATGAAAATCTTGATCTTTTTCATAGGTATTAAATGCTAAACATTCTTATTTAATAAAAAAAAAAACAAGAGGAAAAAATTGTGAAAGCAGAATACATTAGAAATTCCTATCCAACAACAGGATCAATATTCTTCTTTTATGCATATTCTAACATAACGAACAGATCGGAGATAGTGATAAAACATGACTTTACAAAACTGAGCTAAACGTCTCAAAGTCACTCATAAGTTCGGTTTGCGTGGACGGATTTCAAGTATCTTGGAGTTAAAATGCTAATATTCACCAAAATGTGGATCCTGAATTCATATTTAACTTTTTTTTTTCACCACACACACAGTACAGAAAAATTTGGTTGGTTAGATAATTTTCTTGAGTATATCAAAAAGGATAATAAAGAGTCTCAGACCCTACTTCTGTTGATGAAGAATCAGAAGATTGAAACCAGTCAAATGGAAAAGACAATAATTAAAATGATTTCAGAAAAGTTGCCTGTGCTGCAAATTGACGAGGAAACAACAAAGGAAGTAAGTCAGTCGAAAATATTATCACTTGGAGCAACACTTACAATTATTATCCACCTAGCAGATGTGAGTCAAAACTTCTTACAATTGGCCAGTTCGATTGATTTTCTAAGTCTGCAATTTGAACCAAAGCGTCTTCCGCGATGTTTAATTATCCTGACAAAGGAGGAAAGTTATGCTTATCTGGAATTACTAAAGCTCATGTGGTCCAAACGATTTTTGGATACAACTGTCTTAGAACTTAGAGAGGAAATCAAAAAGAACTACTTCTTATGCTTGCGACATGTCCCGATAATACATCAGTTCAACCCATTTACCAAAATCTACAACAGAATATTGTATTTACCAACAGTTTGCTGGTTTCCGGAAAAGACTCATAACTTGAACAGATATGAGATGAAGGTAGGATTGATGCACAGCCCTCCTTCCGTTTTCGTAGAACACAATGAAACTGGAGTCGTCACGAAACAATTTGGACCTGACATAGGTCTGACAGAAATAATCTCTAGAAGAATGAACTTTAAAATGGTTTGGGTTGTACCAAAAGAAAACGTCTGGCGTTCACTCAGATGCGATGACGAAAACGGTACAGGTTTCGTGAATCTTCTCTGGAAGCGAGAAATTCAAATGATCAATGTTGAAGCAGGGCGTTACGCTTCTTGTGATGAGACCTATTTCCAATGGAGTAGAGGTACGAAATTTGTAAAGCTGGTGCTAGTGGTACCAATTTCTTATGACAATTCAACTACTATACTAATCGGTTCAAACATTGTTAGTATCACTTTGCTTGTTCTTCTCTTTGTACTGATTTGGATTCTGGCCCGACTGCTGCACTTTGAAAGAGTCAACTGGAGTCCGGATCAACTTGTGCGCATTTTTTTTGGGGCGTCAACACTGCATGAGCCTCAAAGGCTGGCCGAACGAATTGTCTTTGGATCGGTGATTCTGGCATGTTTTATGGAGTCGTCTTCTATTTACTCAGCAATCACGGAATACAACTTGAAAACAAATACTGAGCATCAGTATAACACAATTAGAGATGTTGTTTCCTCGAGTTTAAAACCACTGATTGATGTCTCCTATCACTCAATGTTGTCGAATGTCGGAAGCCAGAATACAGATGAAAAAATGATGATGATGTTGCTGAAAAAATCGAAAAAGGAAGTAGTTGTTGATGATATCTGCTTGCAGCAACTTAAAATAAAGAAAAACATGGCATGCGTTCAGCGAGATGATATTACGAAATGGTTACTTCAAACAGAAGAGGTCCTAGGTCATTCTTTTGCGAAGATGGTGGATGAGCCATTGCGAGTTTCTGTAACCGGTTGGATATTTGAAGCTGGCTCTCCATACGTGACCCGGTTCGATAAAATACTACTGAGACTCATTGAAAGCGGAATTGTTGCCAAGTGTCAGGAAAACAAAACTCATAAATCTTCTAGAGTGATAATCGCAGAAAAGTACAACAAAAGTACAATGACTGATTCAGCTTTGATACAGAAAAAAATTACACATGCGCTGTTTCTGGGACATGCTTTTTCGATTATCGTCTTCGTCTGCGAAGTGCTTTTCGCGTATTTGGAAAGACGAGCTAATCGGGTCCAAGTAGTGTAAAGCTCAAATTTTTCGTATTTCATCTGCTTGTGTAATTTTGTAATTACATTACAAAATATATTATATTGTAAAACTAGATCCAATGGAGTAGATCAAATTATTATTTACAAGACCTTCAGTTTATAATGCAGAATATACGGAGAGCATTGCCTTGATCAATGTTGATTCACCTGTCGATTATATATGTAATTATACAACTAGAACGATATTAAGAATTACACCTTGAATGCCATCTTGTCACCTTTTACCGAAAGGTATGTATTCCTGTGGACAAAGGATTGAAGAACGTTTTCAGAACGTCTTAGCAATGCTTTTAGAAGTAAATGTAAAAAAAACCATTTTTAGAACGTTATTTGGTCTGACACTATATATTTTTAGAATATTCTAAAAACGTCCTTCAATTTTATGCCTGCTAGGTTGTTTCCACTCTAATTTGATGAAGAGCATCTTATTGAGTGAAAATCGAATCAATGATATTTTTGCTCAGTATAATCTGAAACATGATGAGTGTCAAGTATTTCTACAATATTTTAAAATATCTAAAATATTATATAAATTTGAAAGTTTCTACAGATGTTTTACTTTTATCTCCTTCATAAATGCAGTAAATTAATTTTAAAATGTGTCTTCATTCTAATTGCAGACCTGGAACTCGGAATATTCTCGAAGACTACAATGAATCATTGTGCCTTCAAAATTGTGTAAGTAGCTTATACGTGAATAAATATAGAATATCGAATATAGAATATAGACTTGAATATAGAATATAAACTTCCCTGCTAAAAGTAGAGATAGAAATCCTATTCCTTTCTATCTCCTTCTGTCTCTATGATAGAAAAGGTTAAAAATTGATTATCCCTCTCTATCTCCATTTCATTCCAATTCCACGCCTATCTCTTTCAATCTGCATTTCTCTATCTATCTCTCACCTATTCTATTCTATTCTATTCTATTCCTTTCTATCTTCCTCTGAATCAAAATCCCTCTTATCTCTTTCAATCCTCACTTCTTTATCCCTTTCTATCTCTCGCCTACTCTTGTCTATCCCTTTCTGTGTCCACACTAAACTTAATTTGCTCCTATCTCTTTCAATCTCCACTTCTTTATTCGTTTCAACATTTTACTTCATTGTTATGCGTGCTTCATATGATATAATCAATAAAACTTAATTTAGGAAAATATTGGTAACGAAGATAAAAAAACGTTTCAGATCATTAAATATTTTTTGTTCATAATTAATATCTTCGTAATATATGTTAATACTAGCCTCTAGGCATAGTTTAGTTTATCGATTTGCATACAGTTCTTGCATTCCATTTATGAAATTGAAATATTGATTCTGTTGATGGATATTAAATTCTAAGAAACTTCGCATCAATTAAAATTGTTTTTATAATTTCCTATCTGACAACAGGGATCTTTTTTCATAAAAATTTGAATGTTGAATCAGAGATCAGAGATAGGAATAGAAAAGACATTAGAAAATGTAGCTAAATAAGAACACTGCTAAACGCGTAGCCATAAAGCTACAGGTACAGGTACACGGTCTACGTGGGTGATTTACAAATATCTCCAACATTCGAAATTAAAATGTTAATTTTTACCAAAATATTGATCCTCAATTCATGTTTAACGATTTTTTTTCACCATACATTCAGTACAGAGCAATTTGGTTGGTTAGATAATTTTCTTGAGTATATCAAAAAGGATAATAAAGAGTATCAGACCCTATTCCTGTTGATAAAGAATCAGAAGATTGAAACCAGTCAAATGGAAAAGACAATAATTAAAAGAATTTCAAAAAAGTTGCCTGTGCTGCAAATTGACGAGGAAACAACAAAGGAAGTAGGTCAGTCGAAAATATTACCACTTGGAGCAACACTTACAATTATTATCCACCTGGCAGAAGTAAGTCCACACCTCTTGCAATTGAACAGTTCGATTGATTTTCTAAATCAACAATTTGAACCAAAGCACCTTCCACAATGTTTGATTATCCTGCCAAAGGAAGAAAGTTTTGCTTATCTGGAATTATTACAATTCATGTGGTCCAAACGATTTTTGGATGCCACTATCTTGGAACTTGGATCAGGTCTCCCGCTGATACATCAATTCAATCCGTTCACAAATATCTACAACAGAAAATTGTACTCACCAACAGTTTGCTGGTTTCCGGAAAAGACCCACAACTTGAATGGATATGAGATGAAGGTAGGTTTGATGCACAGTCCTCCTTCCGTTTTCGTAGAACACACTGAAACCGGAGACGTCAGAAATCAATATGGACCTGACATACGTGTAACGGAAATAATATCTAGAAGAATGAATTTCCGAATGGTTTGGGTTGCACCAAAAGAAAACCTATGGCGTTATTTCAGATGTAATGACGAGAACGATACGGGTCTCGTGAATCTTCTCTGGAAACGAGAAATTCAGATGATTGGCGTTCAGGCTGGGCGTTATGCTTCTTGTGAAGATTCCTCTTTTCAATGGAGTAAAGGCACCAGATTTGTAAAGCTGGTGCTGGTTGTACCAATTTCTTACGAAAGTTTAACCACAGTGCCAATCGGATGGAACATTGCTAATGTTGCTGTGCTTGTTCTTCTGTTTTTACTGATCTGGATCCTCTCGCGACTGTTGCACTTTGAAAGAATTAACTGGAGTCCGAATCAACTTGTACGCATATTCCTTGGAACATCAACACAGCACGAACCCCAAAGGTTGGCCGAACGAATTGTCTTTGGATCAGTGATTCTGACTTGTCTTCTGTATTCGTCGTCCATCTATTCCGCGTTCACAAATTACAACTATAAAACAGAAAATGAGCTTGAGTATAACACTATTAAGAATGTCATTTCTTCAAATCTAAAACCACTGATTGATATCTCTTATTACTCAATGTTATCCAATGCTGGAGGCAGAAATACCAATCGTTTGTTGAAGAAATCGAAGAAGGAAGTAGTTCTTGATGATGTCTGCTTGCAGCAGCTTAGAATGGAGAAGGACGTAGCATGTGTACAGCGAGATGATATTGCAAAATGGTTGCTTCAAAGAGGAAAGGAGGTCTTCGGTCAGTCTTTTGCGAAGATGGTGAATGAGCCATTGAGAGTTTCTGTAACCGGTTGGATGTTTGAAGCTGGCTCTCCATACGTGTCCCGTTTCGATGAAATAGTATCGAGACTTGTTGAGTGTGGAATTGCTGCCAAGTGGCAACAAACCCTAGCTAATGAATCTTCTACAGTAATAATTGCAGAAAAGTTCAACAAAAGTACAATCGCTGATTCAACTCTGATACAGACAAAACTTATGTACGTGCTGCTTTCCGGGCATGCTTTTGCAATCGTCGTCTTTAAATGTGAAATTCTTTTCGGATATCTGAAAAAACGAGTATATCAGGTGGGAGTTCTCTAAAGCAAGGTTTTATTGAATGGTTGAAAGTATCTATACGATAAACATATCAATATGTATCGATATTTTTCGATACATATGAAATTTAATTGTGATTTACAATTTTTTTGATTTTTTGTTCAAGGAACACAATCCGAGGGGCAAGTAGAATCCGTCGCCATCACTTCAGCAATAACGAAAAACAAATCAAGATTCGTTGATTTCCGTCGACTAAACCAAATTCATTTTTGTAAATTGCTAAACTCATATTGATATAAGTAACCAATTGTGTAGTGTTTCAAAATAAAGTGTAAAATAGTAATCTGCTTTTTTTGTGAAAATTTTAACAAGACAGGTCAAGGAACTTATTCTTAAATTATTAACTATTTCGAGTATGCTGTATTGTATTAAATTCTCATCAAATTTCCAGATGTTCTCTCTGATGATCCTAAAACGGAAAGATCCTATATTCTCTTGCAATAAACTTTGACTTTAAAATAGAGATAATTTGTAAGCATACATACTAAAGTGATTTCGGCAAATTCGTTTATGCATATCTTAATCATTTGAAATTATACGACACTCGAGATTAAAATCTAATCATTACCAATTTGAGTTAAATTTAAACCAGCAATTTGCTGGTTATTTAACTATCTTCCCATCCTACCTCTATGTAATATTCAAAAAGGAACAATAATTGAAATCTTGTTCTTAAGTAAATTAACTTAAAATTGAGATGGGAAAATAAATCATTCAATTACAGATTTAATGATCAAAGTTTTTTTTATTAATGATAAACTAATCTTGACTCGCGTCTACATTTTCCGTTTGAAGTCCTTTGAAGGTACCAACGGGAATGTACGTAACAAGAGTGTATAATTTGTTTACCGAATCTTCATCGTCGTTTCTCCTTCTGCTCAACCTCACGCGGACACGGAAAGGTACGTTTCTGCAAAAAAAGATGGGGGGAACATTACTAAAAATCTGAAATTTTTAATAACAATTTGTTTTGTTAAATTAAAGATATTTCATGAAAATCCTTAAATTATTGAAAATCTCTTGAAATCATTAGAAACCCAAAGAGTTTCAAAGAATGCCTCGAAATTCTTTATAATACTTCGAAATCTGTGGAAAGTTTCTAAAATCTAGTAAATAAACTATAAAATCTATACATGCAATACGACAAAAATAACGTAGGTAGCGTAAATGTCAATTTCTATTTTCCCTGACATATTTTTTCTCTTGACTTTCTTGACATGTGGTCACCCTAGTTATATTAAACTATACGATATAATCTTGGATTTTCTCATTTATTTTTTAACCCGCTTTTGCCCATAGCCTTCTTAACACATTTTTGCACCCACAATTTTTTTTAGTACTTTTACTCTCAGCCCCTCATTATACAATTTAAATTGTCCAAAAAAATGGATAAAAGTAGATTATAAATAAAAAAATATTTTTCCATTCCTGAAAAGTGACAGAAAAATTTAACTGAAATGATTTACTTTACCTAATTCCCTTTGACCAGAGTTGTTTGTTTAGGCGGGTGTCAATTCGCACATCGGGAGTTCCCATTTGCTTTTCGGCGAATTTCCTGATTTCTTTGATCGCACGTGGGGCTCGGTATTTGAAACCGATGCCATGTAGGCGTTTGTGAAGATTAACCGTGTATTCACGGGTCACCACCTCATTGATGGCGCTTTTGCCCTTTTTCTCTCCGGGTTTGACCATTTTGCCTAAGTGAAAGAAAAATTAGATTTTAAATGTTATCGTTTATCGAATTTATAGAACAGGGTTCTTAAAAATAAAAGCTAATCTGTTTTAATTAATTGTGCAAGTTCTCTTTTTAATAAAACTCTAAAATCTCAAGTTTTCAAAAGTTCTTCGTGATCATTTCATTAACGTACAATATCCCTTAGAAAAGTATTTATAAGAAATAGAAATTAATTTTAAAAAATGTAATCAATAATTGAAATTTATAATTTAGAAAAAATATTAATAATATTATTAATTAAAATAAAAAAAAAGTGATGAATTTAAAAAAGCCAATTTATGTTAAGTATTTTGCCGGTTCTTCGATTTGAAATAAATTAATTTTCTTCTTCAATTTTTTATATTTTAAAGAAACTAAAATATAAGTACTTTTAACAAAACGAGAAAAATTCTAAAAGAAAAGTAATTTCAGTCCGGTACTAATTAGTAAAAAAAAGAACTTTTCTGTATTTAACAACCACTGAATGCAAAGTTTTTTAGTTCTTAAAGTTCCACTTATTCAAATTTTTTTTTCAAAATAAAGGGAAAAAAATTTGCAGTTTTAAAATAATGAAAAACATGGTAAATATTGAAGACATTACGATACAAAGGAAAAATTTATAAAGGACTGAGGCTAAAATCGAAAAGTGTCAACAGGAACATAACCTCAAATTAAAACTAACATATTTAAAATTAAAAAAATACTTTAAACAAATTATCTTTTTGAGTTTTTTTTAAATATTTTTTTAAACAAAGTCATAGCTGGAAAGGGACAGTAATTAATACTGGAATGCTAAGAATATTTTGTGAAGTCCGTGAAAGGTTAGAAACATGTCACGTTTTTGTTTAGGACATAAATACAACTTTTCGAAAAAATATTGAAAAAAATAAAATCAGTGGGGTTAATAGTCAAATTATTTACGTAAAACTAAGAAGAAGACACCAAAATGAACACGATTCCGACAGATTTTAGTTTAATATTTAACACTTATTACCTCTCCGATAAAGGGAGTTTCACGAAAGAACTGGATGGCGTTGTTGTTCCAAAAAGGATGAAATTTTACTTCAAGGTTAGTTCACATGTAAATTAAGCAGCAATGTCTACGAAACGGAGCTTAAGAATTGCCTTACGTAATTGCCTTGCAACTTTAATGCGAGTGGCTAGATTCAGCGGAATTGACCAATCGGAAAAAACTCATATAAGTAAAAGAGACAAACAATTTAAATTGCTAACAAAAATATTATTTATATGCAATACGCATGCGTAATTAATGTGAAATTTGAGAACAGGAATTTCGTTATTATTGGGAGTGCCTCTGTTCTGGATTTAGTTAATATTGGGAGAGTCGAGTACAGTCTCATGTCTGCAGAAAACGTCGGCATAAAGCAGAAACTCATGAGAGTGAGAGAGACAAACATATCTTTCGCTTAGGGTGGCATTTCATGAATCCGGAATGCGTTGCGTTTTTACGAAAAACCATGAGAGTGAGAGATAGTATTATTAGTACATCTCTCTCACTCCCATGGTTTTACGCAAAAACGTCTGTCTTTTTCTCTCTCATTATGACGTAACGAAAAACGCAATCATGGACGTCACCCTATTGCCTATTGGATGTTTATTTTACGCTGTGCATTTTGCGCCTACATGGAAACAAGACCCAAAGCTTCTTTTCTGATGTCTTTTGGAACACGGCGTTTGCGTTTCATATACGTCTGGAAATAAAAAATGGAGTCTGTTAACCTGTGATGTGTATTACCGTTGGTTGTTTTCGTGAAAAGAACAGTCGTGTTTCATGATTTTTTTGAATGATGGCCGGTAAAATTTGGAATTCAGATTTATGGAAAACATGGGAAAAACAAGGAAGAAGCGACTTGTAAGTGAAAAATTGGCGACGTTCGTGAAACGCGCATCCATATTACCTTTGCATTGCTACTGAGTTTTCTGTGAAAAAAATTATTTAATCGTCGCGGCTCTTTATCTCCCCTTGTTTATCGTCCTACCAAGGCTTAATTTGTCAATTAACGACTGTTTGCAGCCTCAAGCTAATCAAGCACAAATTTAAGGAAGGAAACACATCAGGTAATTATTTTCTTTTTTATTGATGCCACATTTTTCCCGGAATTTTTTCCTTCCACTCTCATTGCAATCCTTTCTAACATTTCTTCATTGTTTTCTTTCTCAAGATATCAACTTTTTTATCCCACCGAGAAATCTTTCCTTACGAGTTTTTGCTTATTTTTTTTGTTTGTTTATTTTCTTGTAAGCCGAATTCTCATATTTCATTATAAATTAAGGGATAATTGATAACAAACTGCTTCCGAACGCTGGATGGTGTTTTAAAATTGCAACATTTCTGCTGCACAATCAATTTTGAAAATCATTGCAAACAGATTTAGTATTTTAAGAGCTTGTTATCTTGGTTTGTAAATCATTTTCTAAAATTTAATTAATTTTTATTTCTTTAAAAATTCCCTCTTTCGTAAAACAATTCCACACTTTCCTTCCTTTTCATTTCGAGCAAAAGACATTTTTTTACCAAGAAAAAAATTTATTTTCCAGAATGGAAGCGAGGATTGTACGAATTGATATCCCAAGGTGTCCGAGGAACCATAAAGAAGGATATTGTTGTACAGGCATTGGCTGAAATCACAGTAAGTTTCCCTTTACATAGCGCCAAGATTAAAAAAAAAACAAATAAACGAGTAAGAGTCACCAATTTTTTTTTCAGAGTATCGATGGCGCATTCCCCTCTGCGATTGTAGATATTTTTACTTTAATTGATTCCGAAGCACAGAACGAGGAAAGAAATAATTTTTATTACATCGTCAAAGAATCAGAAAAGGTACAAAAACGAGTAAACTTCGTTACTAACACTTTGCATTTTATTTAATTTTCTTGAATGATCTTGTTGTTAATTTAATTTGTGTTTAAACAGAAGTAATAAAAAAACTTTATTTATAGTTTTTAACAGAAAGAATACTGAAGGAGCGATTAGAAATCGATACGCTTCAGGATGTGGGAACTCTTAAAAATCTCAATTTCCAGACAAAGTTTATCAAAGTCAAGACGAAACTTTAGTACGTATAATTGTTTTCCCCTTTTTTTTTTAAATTTTCTGAATTGGAAAACATTTTCTGTTTCATTGGTCAATTTTTACAGCTACAAGCAGCGGAAGTTTAATCTTTTTCGAGAGGAGAGTGAAGGTTATTCCAAACTTATCGTAGAACTTAGTCAAGAAAGACCTGAAACTGAGGTGGCGTCTACCCTAGAAATTGTTAAATCGCTCATCGGTAGGAACAATTTGTTTTCTTTCATTTTTAATTTGTTGACTTGAAGCTTCACAGAATTTTCTCTATTTTGTTTTTAGGAACTTTTATTTTTACTTTTATTTTCAAAAAATGCCCCTTTATCCCTTTTTTCTCGTTTTCATTTAAATTCACATTTTTGGTTCTCGTACAAAATGGTTTAAAACAAAATTTTAAAGCTTTTTGAAATTAAATTCAATATAATACTTATACCTATTTTACTAAAAAGAATTTATTCCCCCATTGTTTCCCTGTTTTCATGAAAAAAATACCATTCCCATTCCTTTGAGAGCATTTTGTACTGTGAAGTCTGTAATGTGAAAGCTTTCATATTTAAGAAACGGTTATTTCAATTCTGAAGAATCAGAATATGTAAATTGTAAACGTTTTCATATAATATAGAAATTCGAATGCTCAAATTAACAAGTGCTGAGTTAATTTTTCTTTTTAGGATACTTCAATCTCGATCCAAATCGAGTACTAGACATTTTGCTTGAGACTTTTGAGAATCGACCACAGGACTATGCACTTTTTATTCCATTAATTCGCTCCTATATGAGCGATCAGCAAGTTCTCTGCGAGGTTTTAGGTTTCAAATATCGATGCACATCGAGCTCCACGCCTTTTTCTCTTCAGAGAGTTACTGCTCTTATGCTGCAGCACGAAGTTATCAAACTTGATGATATTTTACCGTGGCTCGTGCCCGATGATAAATCGATCATCCGCGACTGTGATCTTGCAATGAAGCAGGCCAAAGAATACGTGAGGAAAATGAGCGTCATTTCGACTAAAGACAAGGAAGATGTTCCTGAGGAGAAAGACAATTCACAGGTAGGAAAATATTTTGATAAAATAGGGAAATCCCTTTACAATGGTTTATGGTTTATTTTTAATGAAAATCGATGTATCATTGATTTTTTCAGAAACTATCATTCATAGAAAAAAATATCATATATCATTTTGTATTAAAAAAGTTGATTTTAATAAAATTAGAGTAGCAGTTTGAATGTACTTCTAATTCCATTTATTCTTTTCTCAGGACAAGTATGCGAGCAACCAGAAATTTGGTCTTTGCGAAGCGCTTTTGGAAATCGGAGCCTGGGAAGTCGCCCAGAATTTATTCAACAGATTGCCAGATCATTGCTTCACAGATCAGAAACCAATTGCTTTGGCTCTCTGTAAAGTGATTCAGTCATTAATTGAACCCGTTTACAGAAGGTAAGTTGCTAAATTCCAAATTTTTCCTACTTTGCTCTAAATCAAATTATTGTGAAATGCAGAATGATAATTTACTATAAACTTCAAAATCTCTTATTCGATTTCAAATTGACTTCCATTTTATAAGATATTTCTTTCGAAATTAATTTTTAAAAAATCTTAAATTGACCATGATCTTGTTTCAGACATTGCATTATATCGCCGAAATTACCTGGACGTAAAATCCCGGCTCTGAAGAGTCCACTTGCACCAAAACCCATGCAGACATTGGAAGACATCCACAATCAATTACTTCCAATGCTTGTGATTTTGGGACCGAATCTTCATCACGATCCCATTCTCATGTACAAAATAATGCGGCTGTGTCACACAGCTATCAAGCAAATTCCTCTCGACTTGAACAAACAGCCGATCGAAAAGTAATTATTCATTTAACTTAATTTACTTTTTTTTTTAATCCAAAATTGAACATTCGTTGGACTGGAATTAGTTAAAATTTAATCGAGAATTAAATCATCGGTATCAGAAAGAGAAAAATTTTTTTTTAAATAGTTGAAAGGAAACAAGTATTAATAATTAATTTGAAGAAAATTTGAAAATGGTTGAGTTTGGAATAAAAAAAAAATAATGAAGTATTAAACGAAAAATATTTTCCAGGAACAATACTGTCTACTTCGATATTATGACGATTCTCGATGTAGCCCTCCTACCTTCTTTGTCTTTTATGGACTGCAATTGCTGCGTTGCAGAGGAAATTTGGAATATTCTGAAACATTTTCCTTATCAGAATCGTTATTGTCTCTACGCTCGTTGGAAGAACGAAACACCGTTACAACATCCCGCTTTATTGAAGAAGAGAGCCGATGCCCAGAAGAAAATAAAAACGATTATGAAACGAGTCAGCAAGGAAACAATTAAGCCTGTAGGAAGATCCATCGGAAAACTCACTCATTCTTCGCCTGGTGTTTTGTTTGACTACGTTTTGATCCAGATTCAGCTTTATGATAATCTCATCGGTAATTAATTTCCTAATTTAAATTTGCGTTTAAAACTGAATAATGAAATACAAAAGAAGATTGGTATGATCCAATTTTTTATTTGAGTGATACTGTATTAATTAATTTCAGTTTTTAATTTGAAAGTCTTATAATTCTAAGAAAATTGTATCTCTTTTTAGGTCCCGTCGTCGACTCACTAAAATATTTAACAAACATCTCCTACGACGTGCTGGGATATTGTTTAATAGAAGCTCTAGCCGGTGCTGATCGCGACAGATTTAAACACGACGGAACTAGCATTTCCCTATGGCTTCAGTCGCTTGCCTCCTTCTGTGGTGCCATTTTCAAAAAGTATAATATCGAATTAACCGGCCTGCTGCAATACGTAGCGAATCAACTTAAAGCCCAGAAAAGGTAAGTACCTGCAAAATATAATTATAATCAAATAAAGTTAATCAATTTAATTCTATAACCTTTTTCGTCGTTCTCCCAGAAAAAATTCCCTTTCTTAACGTCTCTTCTTTTTTTTTTTATTATTCATTTTTAAAACTAAATCCGAAGATTATTTGAATTTCGAGGAAAAAGTGAAGTATGCAATCTGCACTTAAAACTTGGAATTCGACCTTTAAAAAAAATGTTTCGCAAACTGAAGGATTCAGAAAAATAAATGGTAAAGTGATTATCAACGCTGGTAAGTTAGAAACTGCGGTTAAAAATTATTGCGACGACCCAAAAACCTTGGTCCATTTCCCGATAGTTGCGTCGCTCGAATATTGTAATTTTTGTGAAAAATTGCAGATTGTTGAACGGAGGGGAGGAAGTTCGTTTTGTCTTAAAATATCTGTTGTGTTTCACTAGAAACTGGAGACGTTGGTGCGTTTTTCTTGCCGCCAGTTAACTTAGCGTAAAGCACCAACAAGAGAGAATTTGACCCCATTTTTACTGCGGAAGTGCGAAAGGAAGTTCGTTCAATTGCGAGGCTTCGGATTCTGAAATGGATCTGCGACGAAGATGGAAAGAAGAGAATCGTTTTCTTAAACTGGAGTAAATATTCTGCAAAGAAGAGAGCTACCAATTTATTTAAAAAGAAGAAAATATCCAGCAATATTAATATCGATTTAATGAAAAATAAATATTCGGTTTATGGTTAAGAATTTGAGATTTCAAATAATATCAAAATTGAAGAGCTGGAAATTGACTGATGAGGAAATTTTGAGAAGAGGATCGAAAATTAGTCGGAGAATGAAGAAATAAAAGAAACGAGAGCACTGAGAGGAAAATTGTTTAGATATTTTAAAAGAAGATAAAATAACTCAACGAGCTTAAAATCACAAAAGAGATTTATTGAAGAATTGCAGAATCATTGAAAACCTAAAAAAAAAGAATATTGCTGAGAAAATATGAAAGAAATACTTTAAATGGAGATTGACAATTTTGGAAAGATAAAATTATGGAGATGAAAAATTTGTATAATTTAGAAAAAAAAGTATGAAAAAAAAGAAAACAATTTTGGAATTGAGGAAGAAACATTTAACGCAAAATGAAGATGACGAGATCCGAATCTCGTCGACTGGCCGAAGAATTAAAGGTAAGCATTGTTCTGTTTAGAAATACAGAAATGCTTTTAAGCCTAGAAATTTAATTTGAAATTAAACCAGTTAAATAATGTAATCAGATTATTAAAGACTCTCTTCTTTTTTCAGAATTTACGGAACAAAGAAGAGAGATTGGAAGCTTGAGAAGAGATAAAAAAGCACCAGAAAAAAGTAATTCCAATGGAAAAATTACAGAAAATTTTACTGTGGCGAGTCGAAAAGCAGCAAAACTCACAAGAAAATTCCGAGAGAGTTCCTCGTTAGTGTAGCGACTTCTATACGAGGTTATACTTTTTTGACGCGTTGCGAAATTTTCGGACATACGCTGAAAATTTCCTAGATTTTCGACTCCGTAAGGGAAGCCAAAGTTTCTTTTACAAGTCTCAAAACTTTTTCCTTTTAATCTCAGATTTTTCAGTTTTCTAGTTAATCAAAAAAGAAGAAAATTGTTTAACAATTTTTAGTTGCAAGAATTTATTTGGAGAGTAGATAAGTGAGTGGAAAAATGGAGATTGAACAAAAATTGTTTTTCTGAGTTCAGAGTATTTTTCCTATCCTATATTTTTTTTTCTTAATGGTGGTAAATCCCAGCTTAATTTTATTAGTCCTTTTTCATGATGGGATTTTTTATTCGATACGGAATTTGCATAAAATTTAGCGATTAAGAAATAAGTCCAGTTGATGGTGATGGTTTGAAATTAATGGGAATGTAATTCGTTTCATTTCCAGCCTCGATTTGTTAATTTTGAAAGAGATCGTTCAAAAGATGGCAGGAATCGAAGCAGCTGAGGAAATGACACCTGATCAATTGGATGCTATGTCAGGCGGGGATCTTTTGAAAAACGAGGTACAAAATTTACATTTAATTTATAATTTATTAAGTTGAAATTGGGTCTCTAATTTTTCTATGTGAGCAAAAAAAAAATATATTAAAATCAAACATTTTCACTCTATAGGCACAATTCTATTTCAAAAGTGAATGCATCTATAGAAAAATAGGATTTTCACATAATATCTTCAATAACGGTGGAAAATGTTTAAATAAAAAATTTTCTATTTCAGGCCGGATACTTCAGTCAAGTCCGTAATACGAAAAAGTCGTCGCAGAGGTTGAAAGAGGCTCTTGGAGAACAGGATTTGGCAGTTGCACTTTGTCTCTTAATGGCTCAGCAAAAACATTGCGTTGTTTATCGCGAAACTGACAGATCTCACTTGAAACTTGTCGGTCAGTATTAAAAAAAATAATATAATAATCATCTTTTTAATTTTTTTTTTCAAATTTTAAAAAGAAAATTTATTTCATCTTATATTATTTCAAATCTTTTTTTGAAATTCTTTTCTGAATTCTAATAAATTTCTAAAATTAAATTCTAAATAAATAATTTTATTTTTTAGGCAAATTGTACGATCAGTGTCAAGACACTTTAGTTCAGTTCGGGACATTTTTGGGCTCTACAATGACTGTCGACGAATACGTAGAAAGGCTGCCTTCGATTCATTCCATGTTGCAGGATAATCATATACACTCTGACGTCGCATTTTTCCTCGCTCGGCCCATGTTTGCCCACGCTATTAACGTAAATAAATTATAAATAAGCAATTCTTTATCCTGCGAGGGATTGATCACTCTAATTTTGATTTTAAGTGTTATGAAGTGATTTTAAATTTCAAAAGATTTAAATTGATATTATACGAAATTTTTTTCAAAACCAGGGAAATGAAAAAGCTGAATCTAGTGGCCACCCTGGATTTCAAGAACGATCAACTCCTCGATACCCAATAATAAATAATAATTGATTAAAATTTAAAACAGTAATTTAAAAAATTGTATACTAATTAATTTATGATTTAATTATAGATCAAGTACGACGCTTTGCGTAAATCAGATCCGAATTACAAGAAAATGTCCTCTTCGATGAAGCAGGCTAAGTGGGCCGAAGCGGCCCAAACAGTGATGGCACCAGTCGCATTATCAGTTAGGCCACTTCACCCCTTTAAAGTCTGGGAGGATATTTCTCCGCAATTCTTGGTGACGTTTTGGTCCCTTCAGATGTATGATTTGTACGTTCCGGCTGAGAGTTACCAACGCGAGATCAACAAACTGAAGAACAATGCTGCTCAAGCTGCCGACAGCAAAGACGTGGTAATATTTAAAATGATTTAATTTACTTATTATTCATAGTCTCGGTTTTTTAGGTGATCGGAATTTTAAATAATTATTTGTCCAACTTTTCAGAATGCTAGCAAGGGAAAGAAGGAACAAGAAAAGTTCACAACGTTGATAGAAAAGTTGCAAGATGAGAAAAAAAAACAGGAAGAACACGTGGAAAAAGTTTTCGCTTATTTGAGGTATTTTTTTTAATTTGGAATTTTTAAACTGGTCTATTATAGCAAACCTGAATTTTTTTGTTTTATAATTTGAAGTTTTTTAAAAAACTAATCTTGGATTTTATTTTACTGTTAGGCAAGAGAAAGACGCGTGGTTTTTATCGAGAAGCGCCAAGTCCGCGAAAAATGAGACGATAACGCAGTTTTTGCAGTTGTGTCTTTTCCCCAGATGTACTTTTACTACTGTCGATGCAATGTATTGTGCGAAATTTGTACATACTATTCACTCACTGAAAACAGCCAATTTTTCTACTCTTCTGTGTTACGACAGAGTAAGTGTAAAATATTCCTTTTTTGGATAATCTGTTTTATTCAATATTGATAAGCATACTTTGAGTTATTAAATTGTTTTTATTAATTTGTTTACAGCTCTTCTGTGATATCACTTATTCTGTGACATCGTGCACTGAAAACGAAGCGAATCGGTATGGCAGATTTTTGTGCGCCATGCTTGAAACTGTGATGAGATGGCATTCAGAGAAAAGCATTTTCGACAAGGTCATTATAAAGTTTTAATCTAATGAAAATTGTTATGTATTACATAATAATTTACATAATATTTAAATACTATTTTTATTTTTTAGGAGTGCAGCAATTATCCTGGATTCGTAACGAAATTCCGTGTCAGTAATCAATTTTCCGAAGCTAACGACATGGTAGGCTTCGAAAATTACAGACATGTCTGTCACAAATGGCATTATAAAATTACAAAGGTATTTTTATTTATACATTTGAAAAAAGTATTTTATTTTAATAGTATAGATCTCGTAGTGTAAAATATTTAATTGGATTTAGGAAATTATTTTTTATCTTCATTTATTTTCCAGGCCATAGTCGTTTGTCTCGATTCCAAGGACTACGTACAAATAAGGAACTCCCTGATTATCCTAATCAAGATTTTACCTCACTTTCCGGTTCTATCAAAGCTCTCGCAGATTCTCGAGCGAAAAGTGGAAAAAGTTCGAGAAGAAGAACGAGGCCATCGTCAAGATTTGCACATCCTAGCCACTTCTTACAGCGGACAACTGAAAGCGAAAACTCCGAGCATGATCCGAGAGGCTGATTTTCATCACGTGGGAGACAAGGTTTGAATTTTTTAAATTAAATTTTATTTCTCGGAGTTTTAATATTTTGAATTTTAAGAGATTTCCAAGGTTGTCGTAAATTTGAGACATAAACATTCTTTGTTTACTACGAAAAATATATCTTGAAAATAAATTAATTTCCATAATCTTTCATTCTTTGTAGGTTGCTAAAACTCAAGAACAGCCAAACCTCGAAAATGCGGAAAAAGTGAGCAATGGAGTTGCACAAAAAGAAGTTTCGAATGGAGAAACACGAGTAGAAAAAGAAGCCAAGGAAGTTCGAGAAAAACGAAATACGGTACAAATGCACCAGTAAGTTTCTTCTTTTTCCAATATTTATTTATTTGTTTATCTCATTTAGTTTATGTACTTACATTTTCTTCAAATTGTATTTTGCCTCTAGGAATGAGAGTTTAGAAAAGGTTCCAAGAGAAAGTTCAAAGAAAAAAGAAGACACCAAGGAAGTTCAAGAAGTAAAAGAAGCGAAGGAAGAAAGGAAGTTGAAGAAAGAAAAGGAGAAGGAAAAAGAAAAGGAAAGAGAGAGGGAAAGAGAAAAGGAAAAAGAGAAAGAGAAAGAAAAGGAAGAAGCAAAAGAGGAAGAACCCGTCGAAAGGAAGGATAGAAAACACAAGGTAATTAACATTTCTTGTTTTATACAATTTTAAATGGAGAATTAATTATTCTTCTCCGCTTTGAAGTGAGATCATCCAAAAATTTGAATAAATCAATTGAATACAATTTTTTAATGTAATAACTATAAAATTAATGTCTATCTTTATTATTTTTGTAATTATAATTTTCTTTTTTAGACTCAAGAAGAGTACTTATACAATGCAAGTATGGATAATTTAGATCGTGACCTCTCGAGTGTATCAAATAGTAGTGGAAGTTCCGGGCAAGCCGCGGACAATCTTGAAAAAGGTAAAAAGAAAATCAAAGTATTTTTATTTTAAAATTAAAATTTTCTACGCTGTGATATTAACGATTTATAAATTAGTTGTAGTTTCCGAGTCCAAACGAAGGAAGACTGAAAGTTCCGTTCCTAAAGAGCCAAGGAGGACAGAAGCTCCTGTTGAAAAGAAGGAACGATCTAGTAAAACTAAAGTTCGGGATGAACAGAAGGAAATGCGAAGAGAAAAGAAAATTGGTCGAAAAAGGGTGAGAATTAAAATAAAACAAATTTTTTTTGTTTATATAATTTTTATTTATATAACAATGTCTTAATTTTTTTTCAGGATCGTACAGATGAAATTGCTGTCCCAGCTGAACAGAAAAGAAGAAAAGATGATGAGAGGGGTTAGTAAAGCGAATTTTGTCCGCTTTTGCTAAATTTTAATTAGTGATTATTTATTTTGAAACATTTTTAGAGTTTTACGTACTAAGTTTTATTTAAGTTTTTATTTAACTTTTATTTAAGTTCTAGACTAAAATTGGCATTATATAGTACACACTTTTATGCTTTCGTTTACTTCAGTTTGAATTTATTTGAATTTTCTTTATTTATTATTTTTGAAAATGTTTTATTACCTTTTCTAATTTTGTACAGAAAAATGTGATACTTTTTTTTTGATAGTTTAGGATTTTATTGTAATTCTGTGCAAAACTTTAAACGTATAATTGAAAATTAAACATTTTATTCTTTATGCTTTACTTTTTTCTTTACTTTACTCTTTATTTTACAAATTAGTATATTTTAAGAAAATACAAATTTTAAGTATTGTTTAAATATTTAAATAACATAAGATATTAAAAATATCAATTTTTTTTTAGCAAAAGGAACTCATCAAAATGGAGATATGCCCGAACATCGAGAAAAACATCATTATAGTAGCAAGGTTAGTATCTAATTATTCTCTTTCTTCAAGAATACCGATTGATTCCCTTTTCATAATATCCAAAACAAATTTCTAATTAATTCTCCACAATTCCTCACAATAATTTACCTACTAATTTTATAGTAACTGTTTTTATACAAATTTTTATTTCAATTTGTATTAATATTGAAGTGTTTATTGATCTAAAAAGTCGTACACGCTCAATTTCAAAATCGTATTTCTTTCTACCTTCGTCTACAAAAGCGTCCTAAAGAAAATTGTTGTCTTTCTTGTATTACAAGTTTTATTTAATAAGCCCCAATTTTTCTTGAAAATAAGTTTTTGAACCATCCGCTGCACGTGTTTCACAAAAGCAATACTAAATTGTGTGGCACGGAGTTTTTAGTGACAAGAAAAAAAATGTAGAAAAAAACCAAGTTTGCGAAGCTTTTGATTAGTGGAATGAAAAGCTAATTTTCTAATTGAACATTGACACTTCCTAGTTCGTAAAGATGTCGACATCGGGTACATTGAAAAGACGAAATGTCCGGCAGTAGAACGAAAAGGCAAGAATGAAAATTTGTAAAGAGAAAATCTAGGTGATGCTGTCAAGTAACCAAATTTCCATTGCAGTCTTTCTTTTATTTTTTGAATTTAATTTGAACGACTTTTTCCAGGAAAAATCACCTTACTCGAAGGAAAGGCACGAGCGAGAAGGTCGTGAAACCAGAGATAAACAATATCCTTTTTATAAAAAGTAAGAATATTAAATACAAATTTTATAATTTAAACGTTCAGTACAAATATTAAAATTAGATATCTTTTCTCATTGTAGAGGAACTCACTTTTTTTTTTAATTTTTGATAATTTAAATTAGAAGATTTGAATAAATGTTTATTGAGTGATAACTCATTAAAAATTTGAAATTACATGGAAATTATTGAAATTGAAATAATTTTTCTTTAACGAATAAGTACTAGGAGGAGTTCGGATCCCAAGCGAAGATGATTGCACAACGAAGGACAATGTGTGACTTACATTTTATATACTACGATTGAATGTTGTATGTAATTAAAATAGGTTCAAAAACAATAAAGTAGCAAAACCAGTATAAAGTGCTTTGTATATTACGTTTTCGTCCAATTTTTATACAATAAATGTATTTCAGAACGAGTACTTTTTTATTTATTTACCAGCGATATCTTTATTCAGGGTGTGACCACAAGATTCAATTCAAATTGACTGAAAAAAATTCAAAAGAATTCAAACGGATTTAAATAATACAACTGAATTCAAAAAACCTTAAAAGAAGTAAAAGGGAGTAAAAAAACTAATAAAGAATTCCAAAGTAATTCTAAAAAATTAAAGTGGATTCAAAAGAATTCAATTTCCATTGAAAAGGATTCATAGAGATTCAAATTCAAATAATTTTTAACTCCTTTTTCATATTATCGAGATTGTACTTTTTTATATGGTATAAAAGATACCTAATTTATTATTATATGTATAAAAAAATCAATATTAAAAATAGTAAATACAATGATCATAATAAATTAAATTACTTATTAAACTACAATTCAATAATTTACTATAATTTGCCACAAAACGCAAGCCAAAAAAAGTGCATCTAAAATCAACCTCCGTTAAGAAGAAGTCATATAATTATAATAATACTGGTCGGCTTTCGAACTTTCTTCCTCCAAGCGTTTGAGTCTCATTTTAGCATCCTGAAGAATATCTTCAGTTGAACTGCTTTCGCTCACGACTGTATTAGTTTTCACTTTGACAATTGGAGTTGAAATATCGAGCATGTTAGTTTTCATTAGTTGAGCCTCTTCTAATTCTCGAGAGAGTCGAACTGCTCTCAGGGTCAATTGTTCAATTCTGGATTGTTGCTGCTTCACAAGACAGTTCAACTCCTGATTTTCCCGAATGAGAACCGTGTAACTCTCGAAATCAGTCTGTACATGCATATCTCGTAAAGTATTTTTTGTATTGGTTGGAAATTCCCGTTTGACTTTTAATAACTCTTCTTGCAGTTTCTTCAAGTCTGTTTCAAATTGTCTGTAGCTGTTTCTCTCCTTTTCTAATCTGAAAATAAATTTGAGGACTTTTTAAACATTTAACAGTAATATAAGATTTTTTAAATAGAGTCTTTACAGTCCTGTTCAAATTAGATAATATTATTCTTTTGTGATCGATGATTGTTTAGAAAGAGTTCAGAATTAATTCAAAAGAATTTAAACTAATTCAAATATTTAAAAGAATTCAACAAAGTTGAAAATAAATTTAAAGAATTCGAAGAATCCAAAAGTTAAACATTAAAGTTAATAAATTTTCTGTAATAAAAACAAACTGTGAAAACTCTTAATACATAATAAAATAAGAACCAGGTTTCGTAAAACTACCTATCAGCTTCCTTAACAAGCATTTTTTCCTTAACAGAAAGTTCCATATTCTTTCGATAAATTCTCTCTTCTCCTTTTCTCCGCTCTTCATTAAATTCTTTTTCTTTTATTTGAATATTGTGCATCAAACCATGCGCCTCTTCCAGTTTTTTCTGCAACAAAACAAGTTGTTTGTCTACAACAATCACCTGTTCTCTCAATTTTTCTTCCTTTTCCTTTAATTCTGCATCAAAAGATTCCTTCTGTTTCAACAATCTCATCCTAGCTCTCGACAATTTTTCTTCCTCTAAATCTTCCCTTACTGTCAGAGTTCCTATTTCTCTAAAATTTTTTCTTATTCTTTCTTTTTCCTCCTCCCTTTCCGCTTCTTGTTTACTTTTCGTCTTCACTGAAAGTGATTTCAGGGAATGTAAAATGCAAAGTAGAAGAGGTTCCTCAGATTCTGAGTATTTCGAGATAATGGACTGACCCTCTGGATCATCTGATCTGATTCCCAAAGTGTCCAGAGTATGGGAAACGTAATCGTTTTGCAACCTCTGCTTAGAGTCGCCTTCATCTTTTGTCGATGAAACTTGTTTTGCAAAGTTTACGAGAAGTGGAGCTTCGCTCGCAAATACAGAAAGGGCATAAGCGTAGTTCCTATCGAAGAGATATTCTGCTATGAGTAAATCATGGACATATTGTTTCGCTGATTTCGGTCTGTCGTTTTCGCCATTTAGAGATAAATCTTTGCCTTTCAGGGCGTTTACTAGGTTCTGGCGTAGATGCGTCCGAATGTTGGATATTATTCCACATTTATCGAACCTAACAAAAAAATATATTCTTTTAACATTGACATTTAATTTTTATATTTAATTTTTAGGTAACGCAATTAATTATAAGTATTTAAAGTAGAAGAAAACAAAAGATTTTTTAAATAAAATTTTGAAATATTAAAAATTTCAAAAAAAAAACAAACGATTATTATATTAAATAAAGAAAATTCGTAAAAAAGTTGGCTTTAAAAATTTTCCAACTGTATAAAGGATTTTTTACGTGTAATAATAATTAAATTATTACCTACATCATTAGTATTATTATTAAAAAAATTCTTATTCACAACTCCGAATATTTTTTATAATTGGATAAATAAAATACATTAGGAGATAAGTTAAAATATTCCTTATACTTAATTAGAAATTTTTATCGAGATTTTTGTTTACATTTTGTTGACTTTTGGTTTATTTTTACAACTTTGACAGTTGAGCGTGACATAACCTCTCAAAAAATATGATTCGACTTTTAATTTTCAAAAAGTACTAACCATGAATATACTGTTGAATAATATTCGTTATCCATTTCCAGTTTATTATGAATCACAAATTTCCTCGATAAAATACCTTTTTATGACAGAAAAAACGTAAAAACTCTCAAGGTGAAAAAACGGTTGCATTGTGAGCATTTTTCTTCTGCTACACGCGACACGTGACGCGCACGCGCGTATTTAAAAGGGCACGAAATTTAAATTTGAGATTAGTTTATAAATACGTTCTTCTTTCTAAATAATTATTAGAAAATAATAAAACAGAACTTGAATATTAAATATACATAAAGAATTCCAAATAAAAATTAAATTACATTACATTACATTACATTCTAAATTCGTTATCTAAATTATTATTATTATCAAATTTATTAAGCTAAATAATTTGAGCAAGAAAGATTAGTAAAAGAAAGACGTAAGAGTATCGAGTTATTTTTGCAGAATTACAAGGAGCTTTTCCTTCATCAGATTGACAAGCGCAGGATTCCGTTATATATCCGTCTACCTAAAAAATGTTATAAGATATTGATTAATTGCACACACGAAAAAAATTCCAAATTTAATATTTGTTGGGCAAAATGAAGAAATCGAATTTTCAGATTAGAACTTGGCTTCAATATCCTTAAACGACAAATTCTTCATACCTTTTGAGAAAAACAACCTGATAAAATTGGATTTGTTTTGTCTTCTATCATTTTTCCACAAAAGTGAGTGCTGTTGATTACTAAAAAAGAATTGCATTTAATTATGAAAAATATATTTAAATATTATATAAATATACTACATATAAAATGTTATATTCAATAGATTCAAAGATATTTTTTATTACTTACTAGCATTATTATAAGAGTAAGTGCTCTTGATGCATACATATCCAGGCATTAAAGGACAAGTAACTTTCCGATATTCATGTTTCCACGCATAATCCAAATCGGGGAACGTTGAATCGTCTAAAAAATAGTTTTTTTTAGTAGGATCGTGCAAAAATCTCGAAAATTTCTTAAAATTCTAAGAAGCCTTCGAAATCCTTTTAAACCATTTTAAATCCTAAAGAAAAGAAGCGACTAAAATATATTTCAATGTTTCAGAAAGAATATTTCAAAAAATTAAATTAAAATTACTAAATCATACTTGTTATAACAAAGGGTTCCGTGCAGGGTGTATCGCGATGTTTCTTACAGTTGGTGTCAATTTTTTTTTCATCGTTTATCATTGGACCCAGCCATGTGAATTGGAAACAATAAGCTGAAGGATTTGCATCTTCACCTGCAGTGCCTTAAAACAATATAAAAATTGATTATTTCAATTTTTCATTAGTATTTACAATAATAAAAAATATTATATTTTTCGATTAATTTTTTATTACCTGAGATGTAAACATAGAGACCGAAAAAGATTAACCAGCGTTTGAATTTCATTTTCACTACAATGTCATAAACACTTTTGATTCTGACTGAATTATCTTTTACGTTCAATCTAATGATAAGGATTATCTATCACAAATTGCAGCTTTTGCCTATATATGAATTTCCAGTCTTTAAGGCAGATAATGATAATACCATCTGACGCATAGTTCTTAATAATCGAAATACTACGTATAGATTGAAGAAATTGTTGTCTAATCTATTTGAAAACGTTACTTAAAATCAGAATCGAAGACTCAAAACAAAATAAGATCAAATTTAACATTTTCTTTCAATTTTAAAAAGGAATTTAAACTTAAATTCTAAATGTAAAATTGAGGGCAAAACAAAAATCGAAATCAATTATTAAAATATGCAAATTTTATTAAACGTATTGCACGATTAGTGGCACATAAACTATTAAAAGATGAAATGAGATTCTGAAACCTAAAATAGTGAGTATCTTAGAGTATCTTAGAACTAAGAAACAGAGAAAGATGATGAAAATGACAATCTTAGGTACAGAAATACTATCCTTAGAGATTAAATTAATAAATGTATAAATTTTCTCTTTCTCGGTTCTTTTCTCTCTTCGTAAAGGTGAACTTAAAAGTTAAAATTCGTCGTGTCTCGCTAAAGCTTCGCCAAAGTCCGTCGCTTGCGATCCAACGAAGATGTCATATTTTTCTAAAATTTCGTCTTTCGTTAGTTTCTGATCTGCATCAGTGTCTGCTTCGTAAATTAAATGACGAGCTTCCGCCTCTGCGTGGTCGAAATCAGCGGGAATGATCCAGTTCTTAACCTTATGAAAACAAGTATTAGTTTTTTAAATTATTTCAATTTTACAGAATTAGAGTTAGAAAAGTAGAAATTAAGCGATCTGTAAAACTTTGAAAATTCTCGAGATGAGAATCATGACAAATTAATAAAAATCGACTCACTTCTTCATTGTCGAGAAAACCATCTCCATTTTTATCCCGATAGGAAGTAAAATGTTCCTTTTCGTTTTTCACCCATTCTGGATCTTCTTCTTCATCTCCGCCATTGTACATGTCGCCTGTAAAATAATTGCAAGTTATAATTTTTTATAACCTTTTTTAAATCCCACAAAATCTCTCTAAATTTCTTTTTCATTCCTCAAAATATTTTTAAACCCAATAAAATCAAATCAGAGTGACCACAAGATTCAATTTTATCATTTCCCTGATATTTCTCTAACTTTTCCTTGACTTTCAGACAAATTTCCCTGACTGAAAAGTTTTAGAAAAGCGAACAAATTTTCCGCAAAAATTCTATTGAAATTTAAAAAAATGTATATCACTTTAGAAATTTTAAATTTAAATGTACAACAGAAAATTGTACCTATGTACTCAATAAGGGAAATTTTTCCATCTTTGTCCTTGTCGATATCTTCCATTGTTTCCAAAACGACAACATCTCTCATGTGTTCGTATTCCTCCGGATGGAGAAAGGCAGCAAATTCCTCTTTGGTCAAGGCATCATCGCCATCAGAATCAGCAAAAGACCACCTTCTGCGGTCTCGCTTCTGCATAACGGCATAAGAGAAGCTCTCATTATCATTGTTCTCAGGTTCATGATCGCTTTCGTCCATGAAGCCATAAACTAGAGTTTTATAATCTTTCCATGAGAGTTTTTCCTTATCGTCTGGGTTGTGGGACTTCCAGTGACGATCAATGTCATCTCGAATGTAGCGTTGTTGAGTGTACCTAATCCAGTCTTTGAGTTCTTCCTGGGAGACGAAACCGTCATTGTCTTTGTCGATTTTATCGACTATTAAACCGAGTCTTCGAGTACTTTCCTCCGGTGAAAGCTGGTCGAAGGTTTTCGCCTCTTCTCCGAGGAAGGCCTCATGGTCGTATTCAGGATTGTGCTGAGAATTTAAGTAGTGCTCTTGCTCACTAAGTTCCTAAAAGAAATAGAAGAATTTCTATATGGATCTTGTCACAAAAAAAAAGGTTCAGGTTATGTTATTTTCCCCTCACAAATAATAATACATATACCTCAAAATCCCAACATTTCACTAAAGAAAATCCAACAAATATGACCAAAATACATGTTTCAATTTATCAATCCCCTCTCAAAATAAAAAATCCCATAATTCCTTGAAAAGCCCGTTATTCAACAATTTGAAAAATCATAATCTCAAACCTTGTCAATAACTCTTTGCTTCGGTTCGTCTTCGGGTCGTGGAACAGCATCTGCGATCACAATTGTGAGTAAAATCTTCGTCAATATTAAACAACGCATTTTATTTAGAAACCTTAAAAGTAAGATTATTCGAAGGGTTTGAGAAACAAACAAAAACAAAAGGGAGGAAAAAACGAAGGCAGAACTTTTTTCCGGCCGCGAAGCTCCAACGGGCGATTCGTTTTGTTCACGGTGAAAGTTACGAGAACAAGATATGAATTTTTTAATCCTGTTAAATGTCAAACTGTGACTATATTTTTAAATTAGTCAAATCGTCGGAGCTGAGTTGTTTCTTGGTAACGGGAAGCACTTCTTCAGCTTCCACATCATCGAATCTCACGCTCTTTCTTGCCCCACATCCCCCCAATCCCCCCACACCCTAACACGTGGTGGGACTGGGATTTTAAAGCGCCTAAATAGACGGTCGTTCAACGCCTGGAGAGTGTTCTACGTCCGCCACGACCACACCAGGATCGAAAAAAGTGTATCTGGGTTTCTAGAATGTATAAGGGTATAGACTAAATATAGACAATATAGAGTATAGTGATTCGGGGGTTCATTATTTATACATGTATTAGGGGAGCGTAGATAGTATAATATAAGGGGACGTAAATAAAAAATCGATTACATATACTTATCGGAATAAAACACTTTGGTTCGGATAAAAATTTCAAATGATTCGCAAATTTTTGGATTGATTAGATCGAAATGAAACTGTATGGTTCTGATCAAAATTACGAAATGATCCGGAAAATCTCGGATTCAATCGTAATGAATTGTATTTCAATCTGAAGCTTTTGGATTAGACTTCCGCAAATTTCACAAAATCTCAAAAAAGAGGCAAAAAGATATACAGATGGATACAAAGGCCTCCCTATATTTCAATTCCCTCTTTCAAATGTCGCATCAATTGCGCATGCGTATTCCGTATAAAATAATATTTTTAGCATTTTAAATTGCGCGCGAATAGCGACCAATCAGATGCCGAGTGCCATGGCATGCGCAGTGGTATAAAGTGTAAGTATGAGAGTAAGAGAGGTAGTAGTATTAGGGCAACTCTCTCACTCTCATTTTTTACGTAAAAACGCAACGCACGTAACGTCAATAAGATTCTAATGGAAACCAGGGTTGGGTCGTTTTAGTTTAAAATGCAAAACAAAGGCAACACACGCATTGACATATATAAATATAATATATGTATATATGATATATATATAGGTATTCCAGATAAATTTTTGTTTTTCTCTATAAAATCACTAAAAACAAATCAAAAATTGTTATAAATTTAATCCCTAAAGCAAGAGTAGATATCAAGGAGGTGAGAATTTGTTTCGTTTAAAGTTTTTACTTTAATCTATCATCATTTAATTACTTGTCATTATATATATGTATATATGAAATGTTTGAAATCAAAGATATTGATGAAATGGATGAAAATATTTCAAGTAACATAACCCCAAAAGTGACAGATTCAACAATGTTGATATTATATACATCCATAGATGTCTTGAGGACCTTTAGGATCTCTAGATATACATATATCCTTGATAATCACTGAAACCAAAAACTATAACAATTAATTTATTACATAATTCTTAACTTGTTATTATAGTTTTTTTTACATATGACATTTAATATTTCCGATGTTTTGATATACAAAAGCAAACAGTGCTACTGATCAAATCACTTGATCGGAAGTAGATCACAATTTTTTGCAATTATGAAAGAATTTCGAACCTGAATTCAAAAATGTAGTTACAAATTAAGAATCTTCTAGAGAATTGTAAAGAACTTCTAATAAAAGACCAGGGGTTGGAAGTGTCTTCAATTAAAGTTATTTGTTACATAAAAGTTACTTTAATTGAAAGAACTCTAATTTTAGTTTTTTTACTCTTTCAGATGACGCGTAAGAGGAAGCGCACCTCAAACATTGCGAGATGGTCCAGTGATGACTTGCAAGCAGCATTAAAAGCCATAAAAGAAGGGAAACCAATGACACAAGCCTCCGCTTTATACGGAGTTCCTCGTACAACAATTTATAGAAGATTGAAGCGCAATAAATTTTCCGCCCCAAAAATGGGTCGAAAGGCTGTCTTTTCCACCGAGCAAGAGGAAATTCTAACCAACCATATAAACAAATTACAACGCACAAGTCCCTTGAACTCTCAAAAAATTCGAAAGCTAGCTTTCGATCTCGCTGAAAAATTACATCTTGATCACAATTTTAATAGAGAGAAACAAGAAGCTGGGCAAGAATGGCTTGCATCTTTTCTGAAACGGAACCCTCGTGCTCAAATTATTAGACGAGGAGAGAAAAGCCATGAGGCGAACGAACTAAACAACGAAAATCCAAATTTCGATGAAAAACCCTTTACGAGTGAGACTGAAATTAAAATTAAGAATGAAACGATATTTCTGAAGGAGGAAATGGATTTTTCGGATGATTCAGAACCCCTCAATTCCTCTACTGATCCTTTGGAAAATATTTCCGAGAGTTTTGAGAGGAACCAATTCTTAGAGAATTTAACGAGTGTCGAAGAAACTGAGGATGAAGTTAAAATGAAGTTGAGAGTGAGGAAAAAGATTCTCGCAAAAAGGGAGAGACGTACTTTAAAGAGTTGCGTTGACAAACCAATCAGGATAGTGGATAGAAGTACCTTTCTTGATCAGCTCGAGAAGTCTAATCAGGTTGTGACTGGAAAGGAAGATAATTTACCCCCATTAAAGGTATTATTTTTCGAAAAAGTTTTTTAAAATATTGATGTGCTTGGAAATAGCGGAAGCTGTTGAAGAGGATGCCCATTCTTTTAATATGTATTTGAATTTTCGATTCTGATTTATGGATATTTTCAGAACCGTAGAAAGCGTACGGCAAAAACAGCGAACTGGACAGCCAATGATTTGAACTCTGCTCTCCAAGAGTTAGCACAAGGAAAAACTATGACAGCAGTTTCAGCTTTGTATGGGGTTCCCCGTACTTCAATTTACAGAAGACTGAGACAGAATAACTTTTCTTCTCCAAAGCTCGGTCGAAATTCAGTCTTCACACCTAAACAAGAAGAGTGCCTCACTGATTACATTTTAAAAGTCTCGAAATTTTGTCCCATGAACACGACACAATTAAGAAGAATGGCTTTCGAATTAGCCGAGAAATTAAATCTGGACCACAATTTTAACAGAGATATGAGACTTGCTGGAAAGGATTGGTTGACGGGATTTATTAAAAGAAATCCTAGGGCGAATTTTAATGGTAAAAGAAATTTATGTGAAACGGAAAATTACCAAAACGGCAAAAAAGAGTTCTTCTATGATTTTAATGATTTAGTTAAATCTTTTCCATCCCTCGAATGTCAAACTGTTGATGTATAGTTTTGAAATTTGTGATACGAAAGAAGGGTAAGAAATTCGAATTAAACATTTTTTTTTGTTAGTTAAGGTATCTTGTATTATACTTGTAATAAATTACATGAAGATAAAACTTTTCGATTTGTAAAGGATATCCACTTTAAAAATTGAAGCACAAAACTCGCTTTTGTGCTGATAATGCGACGTTTTACATTTTTTTAAAATTTTATTCTGACAATTTTAATTATTTGATATTATACGAAATTTTTGAAAAATTTCAATAGTATTTTTACTTAAAAGATCTTCGCATTTTTAATATTTTTCTGTCAGGGTTTGTCTGAAAGTCAAGAAAATGAAAAAATTGAATCTTGTGGCCACCCTGATTAACAAAAGTTTTAAAATGCTTATTCCTGAATGAATTTTTCGGTGCAGTAAGCAGGTTGATTGATAACCCCAGAAAACGTAAAATGAGGATGTGAATCATTTTCCCAGCGTATCGCAACATAGTGACTCTTACAATATATCTAGGGCGTGCTTATCCTGTTATCAGGTATTTGCCTAAGATAAAGAATGCTATTGCCCGTTTAGTAGTACCTGTCGTGCCTACAATGATCATTGTTTCGTTTCATCCTATCAGTATTTTTTTTAACATCTAAAGCTTTTTCCGATTATTATTTTCTATTTTCAAGTGTTTTTCTTTAAAGAAGTGAAAACATGGTGGTGAAAACTGCAATTGCTGGACCAGCGTTGCTGGAAAAGCAAATCGGGTGTATCAAGTATACCATTTTCTGCTTCAATGTCATCATATTTGTGAGTAATCTCTTTGGAATTTAGTGGAGAAAAAAATAGTATTTCGAAAACACGAAATAAATAAATTCAAAAAAGCTAATTTTTTACTGAATGAAGTTTAAAGTACAAAAAGTATTTTCTGAATTTAATCAGAATAATGTAAAACACTATATTTTTATTCTTTAATATTTTTGTGGAGAATTATTCACCATTATTAATTAATTATTCAGCATTATTGTGCAAGAAATGGGTCATTAATTAGTAGTACTATCCAATAATTATTATTTATTATTGTTATTATTATTAATAGTATTAATAGTATTATTGAATAATTAATTAGTAGTCACTAAAAAATGTCTAAATTTGAAAATTCTCACTGATTAATTAGCAATTAAAGTTTTCTGATACTTAATTTAATTAATGGACCCACATTTGATTGATTAAACATTTTTTCATCCTAAAATATTGAATTATTAATTAAATGTTTATATATTATAATAGCCATTGTTATTATTTTAAAAAACGTTAAACTTGTGAAATTTAGTTTTTTATGTACAACAATAATGATTGCAGCTAATGGGATGCAGCATGTTTGGTTTATCGATCTGGTTACGAGTGGAACCAGGATTTCAAGAATGGGTTGATTATTTAGATATGGACGAATATTACATTGGACTTTACTTATTAATTCTGACTTCCACTATTATTATGGTGATTGCCTTCGTTGGGTGTGGCGCCGCTTTAACGGAACTCATATTGGCTCTTTATGCGGTAAATATATTTAATATAAAAAGTTATATATAGATTACGTAACGGCTATGTAACTGTGTTGTAACTATTATGTAAAATATTTGTAAATGTTAAGTAACAGTTTTGTTTTAGTTTTGTAACAGTTACAGCACTTTATAATTAATACTTTTTTTATATAAAAAATTCAATATTAATGTAATACGAATGTAAAATTAATAATTATTTCCCAACACTAAAGATTTATTATATAAATTTTCTGTATTATTTTTGATAATATATTTTCATAATATAACGATAAAAGATTTACCTACCTTTAGTGACGATAAAAAAAATGATTTTCAGTACATTGGACTCCAGGCATTTTGCTTCATTTTTGGCTTGGCAGGCGCAGCAGTTCTTCTAGATTATTCAACATATGACAGTCAAATACAGCCAATTATTCGAAAATCGATGACAAGTCTTATTATCAACTCACAGCATGAAAATGCAGCCCAAATTCTCAGGATGGTGCAGGAAAATGTAAAAAAAAATATTATATCGAACATTCTTACATACAATTAAGTAAAATCATATTAGATTATTTTTTTTTTATAAAAAAAATCTTTTAGATTGGATGCTGTGGAGCCGATGGACCAATGGATTACCTCACATTATTGAAACCTTTGCCAACTGAATGTCGTGATACGGTAACTGGAAATGCATATTTTCATGGATGCGTTGCAGAGTTGACTTGGTTCCTGGAGGGAAGGTCAGGATGGTTAGCAGGATTAGCTTTATCTCTCTGCATGATCCATGTAAGTTCTGATCTGATCTGAAACATAAGATTATATATTTTTATTTATAATAATAATAATAATAAGCCCTTAATTAATAATCCTTACTTTTGCAGGTGGTTCTCGCTGTCCTCTCCTTCGTTCTCGTCCAAGCGATTCAGAAGGAGGAACAAATCGCAACATACAAACGTTAAATTAAATAATGCCATTATTTTACATAATTTTAAAAATAAAACTTTCAAAACTTGTCTCTGTGCATGAAAAAGTCTGACGCATTACTTAAGTTGCATTTTAGTATCGTTTTTTATGAAATATAAATTGATTAAGTTTTTTTTAACAGATACAAATTTATAATACACTCTTGAAATCTGAATTAATATAATATAATCTCACTCTCTTCATTTCCATTTTTTGCTATAAACAAATTTACTTAATATATAGTAATAAAATATTTACAAATAAATTAGAAAGCACATTTGGATGTTTCAACAGAAAATTGAAGAAAACAAGTGAATAATTTTAATTTTCAATTGAAAAATTCAATTAATTTACTCCTGATATGAAAATCAGTAATAACAAGATAACTCCATAAAAAAAATTGTAAAATAGAAGTAAATTGTATTTAAAATACTTTAAAAGTGTAAACAATGTACCCCTATTTTTGAAAAGTAATTTTTTAGTGAATAGGTAGAATAATTATTTAAATTTTAGACTTTTATTCTGTAATGAATAGGTAATATTATTTAATAAGTCGAATTAGTGAAAAAGTAAAATATAATAATGTATTTACATGGTTTCTATTTATTTTTAATGCAAACAATGAATGAAATATCAAATAGGACTAAAAAAATCAAGATTCTTGCACAGTAAGCCAATGTCGGAAAAACATATCATGATAGCCTTGAAATTCGAAATGTTACTTTCTCATTGTTTGACTTGTCATTTATTCAATCATATTTAAAGTATGAAAGGTGAAGGTCGATCCAATTGTGTCTATCATCGTGAAAATATTGTTTCCTATATGTCCCCAAATTAGGTCACGTCCAAAAGAATAGTAATCTATAACTACTTTGATATTTTGATAGATCTATTTCATGTTTAGATTCGTTACAGAAATTCTATTTGATTGAAAAATTTATATGCATATTTTTTCTTAGAGATAGAGATATACAAACTTCAGAATTTTCGGAATTACATAATAATTAATAATAACAATAATAATAATAATAACAGTACGGAAAATTAAAAAAATTGTCAAATATTCTTAGAAAATAATTGCGTTATTTAAAAATCAATAAATCAATTCTTATTCCAGAATATAATAAATTAATTAGTAAAGTTACTAATAGCTAACTTAAAATATAAATAATTGAAGCAGATCTAATTTTTAGGTACTTTATTTACAAAAATCATAATGTACACAATAAAATAGACATAGAGTCCTAAATAAGAAGTTAGTATAATTTATTTACAATAATTAGTTTGTAGACCAATATTAATTTTTTTTATCTACATTTTGTACGCTTTCCGAAGATATTTCACTCTAGAAGGTTATTTCTTTCCTACATTAGAAGATGGACTTTATTAATAGATAGATGCTTAAGTACACTGGCATCGTCTCAAGTAACTTGGACGAAAAATTCTTCCTGCATTTTAGCAAGCAAGCACCTTCGTATTACAGTAAAAAAAATATTTCCATCGCATCTAAATTTTGCGATCAACTACTGTATCAAATATCAATATTAAAACGATATATAAACTATATATATAAATCGATAGATTACGTCTTATCTTAACAAATAATATCAACGAAATAATCTCTTGGAGAGAGCGAAAGTAAAAAATAGAGATTCTTGGGAGTCATGATCGATAAATAAATAAGAAATAATTACTAGTTGTTGGAATGTGAAGTAGAGTCTCCTGATTGAAGCTAATATCTAGAAAAAATTTATTCAGGGGAACATAAAGTTCAAAATTAAAAAAAAAATATCAAAATATTTTTTATTTTATTGAAAATTTGAATTTTTTGAGATTTTAAAATATTTGAAAATTGAAAAATCGTGGGAAGATCTACAGTATTTTAATGACGCAATCGATATACGTCAGAATAAATACTTTTCAGTCGAAATACGATTAACGAATACCGCAAAAAATGTTACTCACTGTGAGAAACTAAAGCTATGAAATCAAATTTAAATCGCGTTTAATATTCCGTGAATATTCCAAAAATCCATTGAATTATTTTATATCTAGAATATTCTATAAAATAAAAAAGAAAGTTCTAGAAAATAAGTCTAAAAAGTTGAAAATTTGGTAAATTTAAGAAAACTTAAAAATGTCAAGAAATTCGAAAAATTCAGATATATCTGAAACGTTAGGATATTCCAAAGATATTCCAGAAAAGTTTAGATCTGATATGTATTACAAAATTTAAAAAAAAATCTAGAAAATTCTGAATACTAAAAAAATGTACAAAATATTCTTGGAATATTTCAGGTATATTAATTGATGGATTCAATTCTTCGTTAGCGGATTTGTGGTCTCCCATTTATCATTGAAGGTAGATCTGTAGATCTAATTTCAAGATTCAAGTTCTCTAAATACAACAAACCAATATGGCCGATGTTCACTAACAGCCCTAAAGACAAATGATAATCAAGTCTTTCATAGTTTCATCCGTCATAATAACAGGATATTGCGCGATATTCAAATGTTCCATGTGGGATATACTCAAATTTCAATATACCAAAAGCGTCTCAAAAACTTCCAAGGATATTCTGGGGAAATGTCTACGCATATCCTACTGGTTATTTATATTACATATCCTGAAATGGCTTCTGAATTTTTAAAAAAATATTCAAATGTCGTAAAAACATCCAAGAATATCCAAGGGATATAAAAAGTTCTACCGTATAGGATATTCCAGGTTGGCCACATGTCAGGGAAAGCAGGGCAATCTCATGGCAACAACATTTTTCAAGAGATTTTCCAGATTTTTCAGAGATCTTTACGTATTTTAAGGGATTTTAAAGTTTTTCGTTTTTCCTCGAAAATACAGAGATATTTAAATTTCCGACCTATAATATTCTGTGTTTTCCCCATAATATATATTCCTTGGATTATCTGTGGGATATTATATGATTTATCCTTAATAAACATGATATAAATGGAATACCTCGAAATATCCTTTTTTAATTAGGAACGAAACCTGATCTTTACTGGGCATTCTCTAAATTTATCCAACGTATGGATAACCTGGATATCCAACCGGAGGCGGGTAAAATCCCGGGAAAGCCGGCACTGTTGGTTGAAGAGCTATCGTAGAAGTGACATAAGTAGTAATTTCAGTAGGTACCACTTTCGTAGAGTAAAGAGTTGTAAAAGCTGTTTTAGCTCCAAAAGTAAGTTTCAAAACTCTCGAGTCAGAAATGGTAGCAAGTGTTTGGGTCACAAGAGGGGCGGTAGTGACGGTGAATTGCTGCTGTTGAGGGAAAAGGGGCACTTGGGGCACCTGCGGTACTTGCGGTAGTTGAGGTACCGGAGGTGGAAGAAGGGGAGTAATTGTGGAAGTTCCGAATTCATATGAGGTTCTTGGAACTGTTCCGATTGGTCTAGAGAGCGTTGAGAATACAGTGTTGCCATTATTCACTACTGGGATCACATGGGACTCGTAAAGAGTCTCGAGGACTACGACTGGTCTCGAAGTTGTAATGATTTGAGGTTGTTGAGCCTGACCGAAATATTTGAAGAGGGCGAGTTGTTGAGCCTGTTCTGGAGTCAGCTGAGGCTCCGGGACCGCTGAAGGTTGCGGGGGGTTGTTCTTTACTTTAGAAGCTGAAGGTGCCCTGGAACTGAAAAAGAATTGATCCAGCTTTATGTCAATTTAGACGATATCCTTGAGTAACACCGCCTTAAGCATGCCTCCATCTAAGTTTCTTAACCACACCCCCTTAATACACCCCATTAACCAGATCCCTTTAACAACGTTTCATTAAACCCACCCCCTTAAAACAGAACTTTAAGCATGCTCATACACGCCCACTTTCCATGGAAACGCCCTTAAACTACGCCTGCACATAAGTTCCTTTATCACACATCCTTGCAAACTCCCCATTAATCACATCCCTTTGACAGATACCTGCCAAATATTTAACTGAAAAAAGATCTGGCCTAAAAATGGGCGTGGCCAAATAAAGTGGGCGTGGTAAATTAAAATAGGCGGAGCTTGGTATGTGGTCAATGATGTAACTAATGAAATCTATCTACCTGAAAATGTCGAGGTCCGCATCCAAATCAGTGCTAGGAGCAAGAACCCTTTTCGGAATGTCATCATCGTCTCGTTCATCATCTCCAAAGTCGAGTTCCAAATGAAGTTCGCTTCCAGCCTCGTCCAACTTAGAATTGAACTCGTTGAGGGTCTTGCTAGGAATGAATTGATAAATTTCCATTGGAGGAAGAGTCTTGATGGCAGTCACGATTCTAGCAATGTTGTAGGTCTGGACCAGAGTTAGCTTGGTGGTGTTGCCATTGGCGACAACTGGTAAGAGGTGGGTTTTGAGCAAGGTTTGTGTAGTGGAGAAGGTCTCGGTGATTGTTTCGAGGGGTGGAGTTGCTTGGCCAGATTCGAGGGTTATGGCTGGAAGGGTTGCGATCGAAGAATCAAGGGGAAGGGAAGTTTCATAAGCTGCTCCAGTATTGGCTAAAATATTCTCAGTCAGAGGCTCGGTTGGAGATATTGTAGTGGCGGGATCAGCAGTTGCGAAGGACTTTTTGACTGTTGAGGTGACTGTGATAAAACGGGTGTTTCGAACGTTTCCGACCTGCAAAAGAAAAATTACTTTAGGTGATTTCCGGTGACTTTGAATATCTTTAAATGATTTTGGATGATTTTAGGTGATTTTTGGTATTTGGATAACTTTAAGTGACTTTGGATGTCGTCATCTTGCCTGAAATGAATATGGCGACTTGATCGTGGCTATTTCGAAGTAAATATCATTGAACTCAGCAGGTGTTGAAATCTCGACGTTCAGTGTCTCGACAGGTATGATTTGTTCAGTGGCTTGAGCTTCTTGGACACTGATGCTGCTGACGTCTTCACTTTCGCTTTCATCAAGCTCATCGTCATAACCGACTCCCTCCTGGACCTTGCGTTGAATCGCAGGTCCGTTTTGTTCATCAGAGACGGTTGTGATCTGAGAAACGGATGTTACTTCCGGCAATGCTGGAGAACTAGATGGAGCTGCTGCACTTGGTGCAGTTGGTGGAGGTTTGACGTCATCTTCAACTTGTTTGCGAATCGCGATGCGGGGCTTAGGAGTCGTCTTATAAGACCAGCGACCTTGAGTTCGTGGAAGCTTGAGTTTTGGAAGAGAATTTGTGGTCGACTGATCAGATTTTGGGATCTTGTTCTGGAATTTCGCAGGCGTACTTGGCTGGCTATTGGGTCTAAAACCAGTGCGTCTTCTTGTTGTTGGTGGTTCTGTAGTCGTTGTTACTGGCCTGTTTCTGAAAGATAATCAAATTCATCAGTCAGATTGAGTCAACAAGGGCGTCTCTCACATGGAGGTCAATACGAGCGTATATTACATGAGAGTCAATAGAGACGTATTTTACATGAGCTGGATTCTTGGCACAGCGACGGCAACAACGAGATCTTTTTATTTCTTTTTATAATATATGTAGATTATTATAATTGACTTACTTGTAATTAGGCCTGGCAGTAGTAGGTCGATTTTTCCCAATGGCACGTGGTGGAACAGACTCACTGTTGTCCACATCGTCGGTGATTTTGTTGCGAAATTTGGGTCGGGCCTGATGGTTGTTGGATTGTCTGCGATTCGGGCGACCATTTGACCCTGTCGATCGAGAAAGCGATATGACAATCAGAGAATCAAAACGCACTTTGCGTCAGAATTTCGACAGCACTTTTATCACTGAACATGAAATTAATGTGCTTGAAATGTCGTGATGACGGAATAGAGGTACTTTGGATGTTGAATATTTGGATATAGCATAAGTTTCAAATATATAGGAACCAAGAGTAAGACCCAATAAATTAAGTCGCAATTGTAGAACACAAAAATGAAGGCCAATAAAATAAGTCTAATGTTAAATAAAATTAAATAAAAAAAGGTCCAAATAGTATAAAATATAAAATCTAATAAAGTAAGACCTGCAAATGGTATTAAAAAAACATACCTTGTCCATTAAAAAGACCTTCTAAAGGTATCGCAGATTCTTCCGGTTGTGTTGTAGGTGTGGCTTCCAAATAAACTTTTCCTTTTCCTTGATGAGGCCCAATCGTTTTCAAAATTCTGTGCGAATTTGTCGGTTTGATTTTTCCTTCAGGAATTGAAATTTCTTCATCGTTCAATACACGAGAAGAACTTTGAAGAACTTGGGCGTATTTTCCATTAATATAGGTCCCAATTACACTGGTTTCGTGAACTGTCGTTAAACCATCTTTTACAATAGTGCCTCCAAGTTTTGTCACGAGGCCTGTCGGATTTTCCTTGTCTCGTCGAGATGGTCTCGGCTTTCCATGGACCTTCGAAGATGGTCTCAAGTTGATAAGCTGAAGCGACAAAAAGAGTGTAAAAAAAAATTGTAAAAAAAAAATTATTTTTACAACTTTTTATATTAATAACTTTTTTTACAAGGAAAAAATTTTTTGAAAATATTATTAGGATTAGGTCACAAATATGTAAAATGAATATTATATGATAACATAATTAAATATCAGTAATAACTAACATTCGGCAGAATTATTTTTTTCAATTGGATTGGATTTTAATTTGATACGTATTTTAATCAGATCAGAGAGCAAATTATACAGAGACTTGAATGCCGTCGGCAGTAGAAGAAGATGAGTTTCGTCAGCCAATTTAAGGTCTGAAAATAAATCATCCTAATCAAATCTAAACCTATCAAAAAAAAGAAAAGTATAACTTTATTAGAATAAATTATTAGTAGGTATTAAGAACGGGATTACGTACATTACTAAACATTAAAATTCCTGAAAAATAAAAATTTCTGAAATAGAAAATTCTCAAAATTGAATTATCAAAATTTTAAATTCCTGAAATTAAAATTTTCCGATGAATTTTGCATCTAAAGTGATAATTCTAAAAATAGGCCATTTCGTGGACCAAAAAATACTCGCTTTAATAATGAAATGACCTTGAATATAATAAGACTCACGAACTCGTGGGCCCAAAACTATTAAGTCATGTTTCTTTGTCTTATTGTCCTTTTCTAGGACTTTGAAGCGTGGGAATTGATGTATAATAAATGTAATTACGCCTGTCATACATGATTCCAATTTATGAAAAAAATTTGTCACTTTTTCAATTTTTTAAACATTTTTTTACAATTCGGATTATCTTTTTAAACTTTTTTGCAATCCTGTGGTAGAAAATTGTTGTATTGAGACTGAAATAAAAGTTTTCACTTAAAAATTAATACATGCCACCTAGAAATTCTCAAAAAGTGTACTTTTTCCTGATTGTTTACTTATATGAATAAATTTTACGTATTTACTTTGAAATTACTTAGATTTCTCTGAATTTCTTCAATTTTTAAATTCTTTCGACAGCATATTTATAGAATTTTAAAAATTTCTATTACTGAATTTTTTAACGACATCATGCATTAATTTTCTTCTAGGCGAGAGAAGAGGTCGAGGTCCCGGAAAAAAAAACGATTACGCCACTACTTATTAATGTACGCAATGAGCAGAAAATATGGGCATTCACTATAGCGTTGTCTAGTGCAAAATAATTGCCAGTGCCAGCTCTGCACTCAATCGCGTAATTGCAAATAAACTCCCTGTACGTGTAAGCGCATTAAGGATTTCCTCGTGGGAACTTTAACGTTCGCATGGCTGTGTGGTGATAGCGACGAGAGCTTGTCGTCCTTCGCGACTTAACTTCAACTCCATAGATCGTGAAACCTATAATGCATTCGACGCGGCGATTTTTAGGCGTATGAATCGTCAATTTATGGGCCCTTTGTCACTCGTCTCAAGGTCAAATTTGTGGGAGGAAGAAAGCACTGGTTAAGGAATTTGTCTTTCACATTGCTGTGTACACACTTCAAATGCAAATAAGACTCGAAGTCTAGTGGCAGCTTTATTAAAAATTAAAAAAAAAAATATGTTTTTTAACTTTCAAAATTGAAGTATAAACTCGATACAATCAATGTAAAAAGAGGGACCACAAACGTACTTATAAAACCAAAACTTTAAACAAAATACATAGATATAGTCAGCTTTATAAAAATAATTTCAAAGTAGAAGAAAAAAATATATAATTCTTAGCTATTTCTTTCTATCTCCATATTAATCTACATACAAGCTTATTTATTTGAATCTCCTCTTTTCTATCCATTTCTATCTCTTGCCTATTCCCGGTTATCTCTTTCAAACCCCACTTCTCTATCTCTTTCAACCTCTTGCCTATCCGGGTCTATATTTGTCTATCCCTTTCTATCTCCTTGTTAGTTTCAATTCGTTCCTATCTGTTTCAATCTCTACATTTAGATGTCTTCCTATATCTTGCCTATTCTTATCTATTCCTTTCTATCTCCTTGTCAATCTCAATTCGCTCCTATCTCACCCCTTCAAATTCTCTCCTTTCCTCGTCCAAAAAAATTGACCCAACATTTTTTTTTAGTTTTTTTTTTTCATATTGAAGAGAATCTTAATTTTATTTATATTAGAACAAAACAAAACGATGACTAACGTTAGATTGTACCTTGTAGGTTTCATCAACCACTTCTGCTGGCTGCGACGAGAGAAAATCATATTCAGGTTCTGCTAAGTTGTTTTTAACGCCAGGCACGTCGTCTTTTGGTCGAACCTCAACGACCGTGGAGAGCACTGGACTCTTCGTTACCACTTCCACACGGGTTTTCACATTCTGCAACAAAAATGGCAAATTTGTATTCAATGTATCACTCTTAACTTAACGGCAGACGAATTTCATCAGAAATTTGGTTTTACAATTGATTTCGCAATAAAATTTTTTTCAACATTATAGGGAATATTATTACATAATATGATCGAGAAACTTCTTGAAATTCTTTCAAATTCTATGATAATAATTAAAATCCCTTTTATATCCTTTAAAATCCATTAAAAGTCAAAATCTCATAAAATTCCATAAAATCTCTCACAATTCTTAGAAATCTTTTAAAATATATTCAAATTCTTTGGAATTCCAAGATAATATATAAAATTCCTTAAAACCTCATGGGTTTTTATGAAATTTTCTTAAATACTTTCTATAATCTCATTATTGAATATGAAATAGGCAACGATTGCATAAAGTTTATTATTATTGTTGCATGTTTAAAATAATCTACAATTATTTGCATTTTATGTCTACATTTACATGCAATTCCAGTTGTCTAAGAAAGTCTGAGTCCATTGACATAGTTTTCACAATTATGACTTTTCTACTTCCATATAAATATAAAATTGTATGGAAATTTGCTCTTGTTAATCTTGGCCAAGGTGAATAATAAATTATAGTCATCAAGGTCACACAACTGCATAATTAATTAACTATATCTTTAATTGACAATCCGTTATGAGAAAGTCTTTTCTAAATTAACAATTAAATTATTTGTAAAAAATATATGTAATGTATAAATTTGTTATTACTAAAAATATTAAATATGATGAAAATTTAAAAACAAATGATTCAGAAAAGGAAGTTTTGGTTATTTTTATCGAACTTTGACAAAATAATAGATTTAAAAGAAAAATAAAAGAAAGTGAAGTGAAGTCCATGGCCACTTCTAAGAGACACTAAAAAAGTGCAAAAGCAGAAAAACCGGTATTCGACCGCTTAATTCTTATTTTATTTTTTTGAAAGAACACTCAGATAAAATTTCTAGTGAAATTGGACGAAATGTAGCTTTGAAATTTCCTGTTTTTGCTATTTGCATAAAAGAGATGTAATTATACAGACAATTTAGATCGCATTAATTCCGACAGATAATTACTCATAGATAAAGAAATTCTTTCAGCACATGCTAATTTACCTAATCTATTTTAGAAACGTAATTTCCCAAGTCTAGGTATATAATTATTATATCAGAGAGAACTTACAATTAGTATTTTTATTTAATTTTTTTTTCAGAAAACAACTTATACTAAAGCGCTGAAAAACGTCAATGAACGATAAACATGTTTTAATATTCTCGTAAGATCATTTTAAAGATAAGGATAGGAATTTCTTTTGAAATTCGAATCCAACTTCACGATCAAAATAATGGACACTATTTCTGTAATATTGAGATGAGATAATCTTCCCAATAAAAATACCGAAATTGAAAACATACAGAAAAAAATTCGAATAAAAAAAGTATAATAGAAAAGATAGAAAAAATCGAAAGATTCAAAAACCATAGGTAAGGAAAGAAAAAGAAAGAGAGGTATAAAAAATGTATGAAGAAGGATAGAAAGTGGAATGGATATTATTTTTAGGATTTTATTTAAATTAATTCATATTAATAAAAACATAAATTCTCTTTTTTACGTTACTTTAAATTCCGATTTTATAGGATAAGGAAGAAGTATGAAGACTATAACTTTTCATCGATATCACCATTCATCATGATACCAATTCAGTGAAATTGCTTCTACCTTAAAAATTGCACTCAATCCACGTTCTGAAGTTGATTCATTTTTGACCTCGTGAAATTTACGCACGAGTGGATGCGTAGACAAGTAACCGGTTTTATACAATGATTCATTACTTAATGCATTCTTGAAATAAATCCTGATGCAGTATCCAGTATCCATAATATTTCTTTTTCATTTGCTACCGTTACAAAAAACGTATGTAGCTATGGATTTTAAATGGCTTTCAGGGTATTTATTGTACTAGTCAGTTTTAATTCGTCATAATCATTCATGGCCTTTCTTAAAATTTCCCCCATTTGATTAATTAATTAATGTTTCCCCTATGAGGAAGTAAAGTGTTCATTATTGACTCACTACAAAAGTTGATACAACTTCACATCTAGTTTTCTCTTTTCTACCATTTACTTTTTTCCTTTTCTATAAATTGGTGGAATTTAACTAACAATAAGACTAAATTTGATAAATTGAACGATTTTAGTTACCTCATTTTTTGTAGGCACTATCTCTTTTGGACCATTGACTGCATTCGGCTCGATGACCGAATTGACCACAATTTTGGTACCTTTAGTCAGATTTTTCTTAGTTTGAGGCAGTGAGTTACTTTTGTGCGTTTTGCTCGGCTGGATATCAGGATTCTTTTTTTGTACTTCTGCTGGTTTCGTCTCAATGGGTGGAACCTCAGGAGTCACATTCTCCTTTCCCTTGTCACCGTCTGCAATAAAAATCCACATTTCATTTGTAACAATTTCCTTTAATTTCTTTTGCGAATATCAAAACTCCTTATGATTAATAAAAATTGTTGAAAAATTTTGTTTAAAGGTTCAATTTTTATTCTATTAATTTGGACTATTTTATCCTCTTCATAAAAGAGGAAAAGGGAAAGAAAAACATTAAAAGAATAGAAAGAGAATAGAAAAACGAGGGAATAAAAAACGAAAATGAAAGAAAAAAAAGTCTATTTCGTAAATGTAGATTTGTCCACTGTCAAGGCTCTTTGGCAGTTACTAATTTCCTCGTAGTTTATGCGAATACAATTATACTATCAGTAAAAGTACGTCCAGAAAACCAGTTTTACTATTCTTAAAATGATTGAATGAAGCAAGCAGTATGGAATTTGAATAACGGCCGTCACGCGGTCATTAAGAGGTGACTTGGAATGCGTCTCTGGAACGCTTTTAAATGATTAAAAAAATATAAATTGCATTTAAGCTCCAGGCGTTGGCTTTAATTCAAAACATAGGTCATTTCACAACTTGCTTTTACGATACACTATTTATTATGTTAATTAATTTGATAAAAATCCTAAATACGAGATATCTTTTTGCCACCTTAATAATTTTACATTTATTTAATATTTTTCAAAAAAAAAAAATATATATATATATTTTTTGATCGGGATTTGAACCTCTCGATTCATCTCACAATTATGTCCTAATAATAAGTGAGTTAATGTTTTTGACTTTGTAATCATCTCCCTTATTATTTTACTTGTAAAAATAAATCAAATAATTTAAAATATAATTTATTCAGAAATAATAAGATTTAATTATAAATAATAAATTATTTTTCGTTGGGCGTTTTAAGTCCGCCAAGTAATTCTGTGAAGGGAAGTCTTCTTTTTCCAGGAACACGTTTTAATGCCAATATTTGAGCTAGCTACTGTGCTGATATCATGTCACCTGAAAAAGAATATATATACACGTATAAACTATTAAGTAAGAAGAAAAAACCTGTGCAGTATAAATCAAATACTTAAGAAAATTTTTTACGAATCTAAAAACTTTTGTCATCTTTTTTTACAAATTCATAGGATCAACAAAATTCTTTACTCCTGATTTCGACTCCAAACGTTCCATCTGTAATTTATCCACAATCGAACTGCATAGTGTTTTCATTAAAACAGTATTTTAAATTTTCGAAATTGGTTTTAATAAACCTTCCCACTTCTGAAAAATTATAAATTATAATACGTTAGTATAAAAACTATAAATTGAATTAAAATTTAATTTAATTCAAAATTATCAATTCCTTGTGAATTGCCTTCTTGAACTTGAACTTCTTCACATAATTTAAAAGAGAAGGCGAACCTCACAATCTGGAAGTTTTTAATTGGCATTTTGAATTTTGAATATAAATAATAATAGAAATATAAACATACCTTTAGAATTGTCTATCCTCACCTCAAATCACATTTTTCATAAAATCTCGACGTTTCAAGACCGATTGAGTGTTTTATTTAGAAATTTTTTTATTGAGCATGTACTTATCATTTTATTGATAGAAAACATTATTAAATAGCAAAAAAATATTATTTTATGGTCGAACCATGCGAATTACGAAAAAAAAAAGTTACAAAGCAATGTTATTGATCTAAAAAAATCTACAACTCTTGTTATTATAATAATGTTAATGATTTACTTGAATCTTTTTTACAGTAAGCAGAGCCTAGCCGAACTTTCTCATGACTTAATAATATATATGCAAATAAAAACACAAGGCAGCTTCACATCCGCCTTTCGGTAAGATGTCGAGTGTAACAAATTAGTTGATGTCGGAAGACCATTTTACGCGTCGAACTCATTGACCCTCTTTTCGATCTTATTGAACCAACTAAGGCGCGTTTTTCGAGTGAATCCGAGCAATCACTCTTTTTAACATAATGCTGACTCGGCATGAAGAAAAAAAAAGAAAACACTCATTGTTAGTACATCTTTGTGTTCCGGTTACACGATTTTTAGGACCGCCCATCGATATTGAGCCTTGACTCGATTAGAGTAGGACCTTTAGTCGACGGACACCAACGCAAAGGCATCAAACGAAAGTGAAACGAATTGCAGACCGCGAATGAAAAATCCCTTTATATTTTGTTCGTAATGGGATAATAAATTGGTGAAACACTCAAAATAATTTTAATTTTAACTTAGGTGCGGAAATAGATATGTAAACAGCTTCATCTGACATTAGTTTTATAACATGAACTCATCGATTTATTTATTCTATTAATCTTCTTATAGGATTTACGAAACTTTCTAAAATGAGTCTTATGAGTTTTAATTCTTTTTATGACTTTAGAAAACTTAATTAATATAATCTTCATACTTTTCTATAAATTGTGAATAAATGTTAAAATTCCAATCGGAACATGAAGTGTGCAAAGACCCAAATAAATTCAAACATTTTAAATCTCAAAAATATAATGTCGTAAGTTAAGTTCACTGTTTGAAAAGGGCATTTGTAGTAAATTGTACTATAACGTTGCAACACGAACGATAATTTTTGACACGTTAATAGTCGTCTTCCTCGTACAAAATTACAAATTTACGATAAATAATCACTAATGCTGGTGGAATACCAGTAAGAAAATAATATAAAATGTGCATAATTCTTCACTATTGCAGCTATGGCTGATATTTTCTTGTGAGAAAATCCCTGATTTCACGTCAGCATTAGCAATCGATGAGCGCTCGTGACATTTTATACTCCTTCGTAACCTTCGACGCCATTTACTAGCAACGACCTTTTTTAAGAGTGCAAGTGAAGTACATAATAAGACGGTCTTACCATTCTCACTTTTGAATGACTACGCGTTTATTCATTTATAAGTGTTTGTTTTATAATACTATTTATATCGTGGCAATTTTTTAGACGGTTTTTTCTTCTTCATGGTCATGTCACATTTTTATTTTATATTTATAAATGGGATCAAAATTACGTATAATATCACTCTAAATCTTTTTAAATTTAACTCTCAAAGCCACCACTTTCAAAAAGTTACGTACAACCCACAAATGAGTATTTTTCACCCAGCGACGCTTTGGAAGCTTCTATTTCCTGCTTAAATTAATCAATTTGATTAAATTGTTTTTCAATCGACAGGAAATTTAGTCTGGAAGACGAAAAAAATATTTATTTTTTATTTTATTTATCAGCAAAAAATTTTGAAAGATTTTTACATACCTGGAGGTGCACTTTGTGGGCTGAAGACCATCACGGTGTTGCCAATAGTGGTTGTGAAGTCCAAAAATCCATAAACAGTTTGTGTAGTAAAGTCATTCTGACCAGGTGCTGGCTTTTCTGCTACTTGACCTTCAGCAGTTTCTGAACCAGTGTAAATCTGTGCTGCACTTCCTGCAACTAAAAATTAAATATTTAAAAAATTTTTATTTATCTCTCTATAAGTCTATATCTCTTATAAACAAAATTTCACCGCCGCCCAGTGAGACCAAATTGCAAAAAACTGGCCAAGACCCCAAGAAAATATATTTATTTTTTTTCTATACGATTCTTTAAATGTATTTCCTTAAAGGAGAGTTGATACCATCGAATTCTGCTAACTAAACAAAAAATGTATCAAAAGTTTGCCTAAAATATTACTTCGAATCTAGTAGTCAACTGCGAAGATTCAGGCGCGCAAAAAGTGCTAAAAAAACATGTGACTGTGGATATGCGTCAGGTAGTGAAAAAATTGGTTGTTTATTCTACAACATGACTGAGGCACAGAAATTAAGGTATGGAGAATTAGGATACATCATGGGCTATTAAAAGATTTTGATTGCATAGAAAGTAGTTAGGAACAATTAATAGCAAAAGAAAATAATTGTCAATTCTAATTGATTCTAATAAAGATTTTTCTGCCCCTAGATTCTCTTCTGCCTCCAACCCCTTTGTACCAATTTTGAAAAAAATCCAATATAATTCTTTAAAAGGATTGAAAAGGATTAAATTTCTCTCCAAAACTTTCGACAGTGAATATCCTAAAAAATTAAGTAGAGAGAGAGAGAGAGAGAGAGAGAGAGGTGGTAATTCACTATTTTCGAGTACAAAAAATTCATTCCAATGGAGAAGATCCTCGTTCTAGTTTTGAATTAATTTATAAAATTGAATTGAGATATAAATTCTTTAGGTGCGTAAACATGTTTTTATTTTCTTAAACACCTGTTCTGCAAATTTGAGGTATTTTATGCTCCGAATATTGTAGTTAGAAATCAGCAGCGATATCCTATTCGTCCGTGAAAGGTAGTAAGACAAGTTCCTGAATTGACCGCGATTTTCGCGATTTTTCAAACACGTGCCTTTGAGCAGGCACGTGAGCTGTTAGGCACGTGTACGACCCCCATAAGTATACAGTACAATATATACTTATATACTTTTATACTTGTATTATACTTGCATATTTCACTACATATAGAATTCTGCATCCTTTACTCGCGTGACAAAAACGGCAAGTCGTTAGTTGAGAGAACGTTGAGTGGAAAAATACTTTCCAATGCCTCAGCCATGATAAATGCGTTCAATCGCGTTATTTCAATTGACATTTTCTGTGACACACATTTTTGCCAAGAAGAGTGAGTAAAAGTATAGAAAAGAAGATTTTTTAGTACTCATTAACAATTTTTAGTCATTAATCATTTTTTCCAAATTTTTTTTCGATAGAAAACCAAAAATATCAATCGAAAAGAAAAATAAGTCCAAGAAAAATAATTTAATAATTTCAATCTATATTCACGCTTATCTCTTTAAATCTCTTCTTTTCTACCCTTTCTTTCTCTTGGACTTCGGAAAATTTCGGATTGATTCGCAATGAATTTCAATCCGAATTTTTCGCCAGAGGATCTTCGAAATATTAATTTTAAAAATTAACATAAATAATAATTTATTCTATAGGAAAAAAATGTGTTCTTACCAATTGCGAGGGCTATAGTTAAGGAAAATAATTTCGACGTCATTTTGTAGTTTAGTCCGATAACATGGTCCGTTGGTTCTTCAATTTTGGTACCTGGAACAAAAGTTATAAAATTAAATAAAATAATACTAAAGAATAATGAAATAAGAGCTAAGAAATAAGAACTCTATAATATGTATAGCTAGTTGCAATAGCTTTCACAGAATTCTTTTCTAAATTTTTCTTTATTATACTTTTTTCCGATTTTTCTCGGAATCTCTTTCGCCACTTATTAACGGATAGATTGATAGGAAACACAATCTTTTTTACCGTTAAGTAACAATAATACAAGTACGGTATTGCGGAGGTCGAAGGCGTCACTGGGTGATGCATTTCTAGGCCTACGTCGACTAACAGTAAATAAAAAAATCAATTGACAACCGCAAGGTACATTACATTAAACATGCGACCTAACGGAAGAAATTATGTCTTACTTAATAAGAATTCTTCTGCGGCAACAATGGGAAAATTTTCTAAGTTATTATTATTAAAATAATAATTACATATTTAGTACGATACAAGTGCTATCCCTGTGTCTCTATTGGACCGTCAGGACCTTACAGCCTCATGAATCAACCGTCATATTAAATACTAAAAAAAAGTATCCTGTATTTTCCTTGTCTCTCCTAAAGCCATATTTTTTACTGATTTGTTATAGATAAGGTTCAGCCTCATAAAAATATGACATAACGCATTAAAATCTCTCTTTCCTGCCTCTTTGTCTACTTAAATGTAATCTTTATATATAGCTTCACTGATTTATTTCAAAATCCACATAATGCCATAAGTGAGTTATCTCTTTTACGAATATGTAAATATCGCACTAAAACTCGGGCAATTTTCTCAACTTGTTAAGGAAACTGCCACTCTCTGTATAAAGTCGGTCTAAAATTACAAATTCCATACACGCCTTCTATGCATTGGACCTCAAGCCTTGTGCCTCTTACTATTGTTTTACACTAAACTATTACAAGCCTCACTCCATCTTATGAAATAGTTTAACTGACTCGCATTTGCACAGGTATTCATGCGTCGTTGCGCTCGCCTCTAATATTATACATAAGAGAGAACACAATTTGCTTAAAATATTCTTATTTGGTAATCAATGTAACTCAGATTCATTATACATTAGAATAATTAGAATAATTTATTATTAAATCATCTAAATTTATTATTTTAAAATAAATTTTATTATTTAATTAGCCTTATTAGGCGAAAATAGGTGATTAGGAGAAAATAGCAGTTTCAACCATTATAGGGTTGAATCTGATTTTTCATTAATCAAAAAAATCTTATTTCTGCTCTTTTGTGTTTACGTTTTGAAACATTGACGCAGATAATTTCTTTTGTGGTTCTTTAATATTTTTAAATAACACGTTACTCTTGCTGTCATCATAAATGTTATTCAACCTCGAGATTAGCCAGTAGACACATTAAAATGAAATGTGCCAAGCAAATATAGTCTCTCCTTTTATTCCTCCTCTTTTTTTTTTATTTTATTCGTTATTATAATCGAGGCTAGGCTAATAAAGCTTGTCTCTTGATGATCACTCTGACTCACGCAAAAAATGCTTTTTATTCTTTGACCAAGATTATTACCTGGATAACCTGTTCTCGAGAAAAGTGGGTGGAAAACGAACTTTTTACCTTTTTATATGCACTCTTGCAATATATTCTAGGCACTGTAAAATTGCATATCTTATGAATCTTATTTACATATAATCGGTTGTATATATTGCTTATTATCTTAAAAATATTAGACGATACGATCTCAAAGTTTATCTTAAAAATTTCCCAAATTTTAAGGAAATTTCTCTATTTTTCTAATTTCTCTAATTTAAGAAATTTTTAAGGAATTTCAAAAAACTTGGAAATAGTTTCAAGATTTTCAAGTAAATTCAAAATTGAATTCTTTAAAACCTGCTAAATCTTTTGAAATTTGCTGAAATTCGTTTTTTAAATCTTTTGGAATCACTTGAAATCTTTAAGTTAAAAAATTTTTTTTTGAATTTATTCTGTATCTTTAAAATTATGCACCCACTTCGATATTTCCAGTTTATAAAAGCAGTTTTTATGACAGGATATTTTTTAGACAAAAAATTGACATTCGAATGACTTAAAAATGTTATACATACTTCTTGCATACCACTTAAGGGCGTTGGACTCAAATGTTAAGCTCGATGTTCAATTCTCCATGTTACTCAACGAAAATTGTAGATAAATATTTTTTCTCTCTGTAGTGCTAATCTTTTTGCAAATATAAGACTGCGCACAGAGCGAAAAAATATTTAGTTTCGATAATTTATACATAAAACGAGGAATTCAAAATTTAACTTCAAAATTGAATATTTTCATTTTAATTAAAAACTATTTTAATTAGATATTTTCTCGCTCTGTACGCATAATTATAGTCAAAAATTGATTAATTATACAGAAGGAAAAAATTCCAAATTTAATATGTCTTGAGTAAAATGAAGAAATCGAATTTTTAGATTAGATAAGGCTCCAACACCCTTAAATGATAATGTATATTTTCTATATATACATAGATCCCTTTTGCGATTTTGTGAAAAGTAATATATTATGTCATGTTAAACTAGATATTTAAAAAAAAAAGAAAAGGGGAAAAAGACGCAGCGCGACTAATTACAGATACCAGGAACTAATTTTGTTTTCACACACCATGGTTTCAATGAACGATCGAAAGTTAACCGTGATGAGGCTTTTCGATGAGAAAGTGATAAAATCTATTTTGCATTGAATGCAAGAAGGAAACAGACGGCTGCAGGAACAAACACGCCTCGATCTTCCGATTGCCTTTGACATCTTCGCTTTCATCTTTTCAAGTGATTTTTAGAGCGAAAGATGTAAACCGTATAAGAGCATCCATAGGATGTCCAAAACACATGTTTCAAAACAAATCTTTGGGACATTCTTTTACAAATCATGTAAATTAAAAAAACAAATTTATCCAAATTTTTAAATAACTTAAAATTTTTATCACCTTCTCATTATTTTAGCTGAAGCTGTATCGGGATTTTAATATAAATTTTTTTTTTTTCTAAATAGTATACGCTCTACTTTACCAAGTAAAGCGGGCAAAATAAAGGGCGTAAAGGGGGTGAAAAATTGCGTAAAGGGGAAAAAGATAAATTTTTGACACAGCAGTGACGGCGAGTTGGATCCAAATGTTAAGTTCAAAATTCAATTCTCCATTTTACTCAACGAAAATTATAGATAAATATTTTTTCGCTCTATAGCGCAAATCTTTCTTCAAATATAAAACTGCGTACAGAGCGAAAAAATATTTAGTTTCGATACTTCTTGCGTAAAATGAGGAATGCAAAATCTCTCTTCAAAAATGAATATTTTCATTTTACTTGAAAAATATTTTAATTAGATATTTTATCGCTCTATATGCATAATTTTAGTTAAAAATTGATTAATGCTACAGAGGGAAAAAGGTCCAAATTTAATATTTGTTGAGTAAAATGAAAAAATCGAATTTTTATATTAGAACTTGGCTCCAACCCCCTTAACTAATTTGCTCTTATGGTAAAGTATCACACGCCCTTAAAGTTTTAAACTTTAGATTAATTACGAGATTCAGATTAGATTACGAGATTAATTAATGACACGACTCATATAGAGTAACTCTCGTAACGACTCGATTGTTATGCCTTTCTCGCCTTACGCCATGTAAACGCATGTATTGTTCATAGTCGTTGGATTCAGTGGAGGATGAACGACGATGTAAAATTATAATCGAATAACGAAGAAAACAGAAGCGCAGCAGAAGCTTCGTTGTGCGCAAAGCATACGAGCCTCTCGCCTTTCACTCAATGTTCTCTCACGATATTGCAACAAACGACTTTACTCGTAATCCTCGTTTTCTAATAACACAAAGTGCGAGCACTTCTCGGAAATCAGAATCGGAATCGCAAAGAGAATCAATTTTATTTAATTAGATTACTCTCAGGAAGATTCTGATTTACTTTGTAAATAATTTTTTTAAAGTGGTTTTTAGATGTAAGAGCACAAAACTTAAGACAAGAAAAATTGAGGATGAATATAAATCATAAAATTAACATTTTCAAAATTCTAAAGCCTAAAATATAAGGTCCAAAAATATAAAGCTAAAAAATTATATTTTTGTGAAAAAAAATTTAAGAAACATTGATGGGAGTTTTTTGGGGTCTTTTGGGGGTCTTGCGAGAGTTTAATGGAGTCCTATGGTTGGTCTTATTGAGTCATATAGGGGATTATATAAGGATCTGGTTATACTATTTTTAAAACTTTCTTTGATGCTGTTAATGAAAAAAATTCACTTTCCTCAGATTTGTTTTTTTTTTTTTTAATAGAAAAAAATGCTTGACACCATTTTTTCAGTGATTGATATTAGAAAATCAGAAATCATCCTCAACATATCATCTCATCATGAATATCTCCACTTAACTCTCAGTTGTGCCACTTTCGATGAAAACGAAAGACGTGCAGGACTGTAACCAGTGTGGAAGAAAAAGAAAGAAAAGAAAGGACCCAAGAAATCAAAAGGTGAAGAAGTGAATAAAAGATATTTATTCGATCATCAATTTTTCAAGTTCTATTAGTAAAAGCTGTTGAGTTCTGATACTTGTGTGGACGTTAGAAAACCGGAAATTAAATTCATACGCTTTTTATTTCTCTTATTAATATTTATATCTAGTTATGTTACTTATTTTAGCATACAAAATCATAAATTGTAATATGCTGCCATAAAAGTGTAATATGCTGTGTAATATATTATAATACGTAATACATAATTATTAAATAATTCAATCAAATATTTTTCAACAAAGTCAAAAAACCATGAGTCTTAAAAATTATATACCAAGCTCAGAAACTTAAAAATATTAGGTCTAAAATAAGTCCCAAAATCCTTAAAAAAACACTATAAATTTAAAAACAAGTTTCAAAATTATATAAGGCCCAAAATATCAGTTTCAAATATATAAAGTAAAGTTAAATTCCACTAGCAATATTTTATTGTTGTTATTTTTTTGACTGAAAAATTTACTCTACTCTTAAATTTTCCAAATTTTGCATTTTTTCCGATTATAGTACGAGTTCCATTTACCAGAATCTTTATCAGAGCAGAGACTTCACTCGTAATTAAACAGCGGAGAGTTGTAATGGAACGCGTATATCATTGCAATGCAGAACAATTAAATCTTAATTTCTCTTTTTGCTGATTAACGCGCAACGAATTAGAATTTACATTTGAGTAACAAGTTTCCGGAAACGTATTATTACAATATCGGAACGAAATCTAACTCGTCGCTTGCTCGAATGCATTTATAAGTAATGTCCAGTCTTCACTATGTATTTGTATATATATACATATATATGTATATGTGAAAGGTTCATATGTCCATATATTGTATATATCTATATGTATATGCAAATGCAGAGCTGGATGAGAATACATTAAAACCGGTCATTGGCCGAATGGTATTCTTGACCAATCCCTCAAGATCATGGTCATCGGATTGTTGACCATCGACCGATACTCTCCATGAATTCCTCTTTTTTTTTTTTTTTTGATTAGTGACCTTCGTGAGAAAGTTTATTCAGATTTCAAAGGATGAGCAAAAATTCAAGAATTATTTTGTATGATTTTTCACGAAGAAAAGTTAACACAAAGAAATTATATTTTTATGTTTTACGTGGAATTTTAATAGACCTCATAGAATTTAAAAAAAAGTCAAGTAATTTTTTATTTTTTAAAAATTTTGTAAAATAATTGTAAAGGATTTCATGGAATTTTATAAATATTGTGGTGGAATTATAAGCATTTCTAAACTAAGTTAAATTAAAACAAATTTCTAGGAATTTCAAAAGTTTTGAACGAATTTTAAAGGATTTCAATAGGTTTCCAATAATTTTAAGAGATTTTGATGCATTTTAAGGGATTTTAAAGTTCCTAATGAAATTAGAAAATATTTTAAGAGTCAGAGAAATTGAAAAATTGAATCTTGTGGCCATCCTGAAATAACAACAAAATTATTTTTTTCAGCCAACAAAATTTTCGTTAATCAAGTCAAAGGCAAACTATTTTTCAGCACATATAAGACCCCAATACCCCAAAAGTAAGGTCCTAAATAGAAATGTATATTCATTATTTTAAAAATGAGTCACTTACGAAATCGAGATGAATTAGCGAAATTTATGACAGATTCTGGATGCACTCTGAGAATCTTTAAGAAAGTACTTTCCCATGCTCGCCTGCTCAACGAGTATTGTATTGTACACACATATAGTCCTATATTTATTGTGTCCAATCCCAGAAGAGCAAAAGACTAGAGAAGGTTACAGGAGTTGGTTTAGTCTATGCGAAATATGATTACGCTTACAATTAGCGAATCGAGTGCAATCCGTCCCCTCAGGCACAAAAGGCAGAGCTGCGAAGATAATATAACAATAACAAAGTTAAAAATTCGGAAAAATAAATATTATGTCAAACAATAATTTGAGAAAATAAAAATTAGAGCAAATAATTTTTAGGCAAAATAAAAATTATGGAAAATAATAATTCGGAAAAATGAAAATTATGTGAAATTGCGATTCCCACGGTATTTTAATTAACGATCGGAAAGACGAGGTCGACTAGAAAATACAATATACTTGTCACAATAAAATAAAATTAACTATTTTACAATGTAAATAATAAACGTGTCTATGTGATAAATTAACGTTATGTACAGAGCGTTACGTACACTTAATGATTGATCATATGCTGAATATTTATATTAAGAGCGACGGGGTGCGGTCACGTTAAATTACTATGAGATTCTTTTAAAAACATTTATTATGTAAGAATTGTTTTTATAATTTCTATTTTATTTTAATAACACTAATAAATTAAAATTTTTTCCCACCTACAAAATTTGGTCAGTAGAAACGGCTACTAAAATTTCAATAATTTTTTTTATTGAAAGATTAGTTAAATGTGTTTAGAATTTAAGTATCTACACAGTTATCAGTTGTTTAGGTTTTCACTCATTCAAATAGTGAAAAGTAAGTCACTACTTACTGCTTTGTATATATATATATATAATTAATTTTATACTGAAATTAGAAAATGTATTCCACGGTGGTAAAAGGTTACCACAAAAGCCACGAATTCCGTCTTTAGATATCTCAATGATTGCGGAATTACTTGTTGCAGCAATGTCAATATATCTTTTCAGCAATTCAATTTATAGATAATTCAACATTTGTTCACTTTATTTCCGTTGCTAATCGCATTACGTGCGTTTGTAAACTTCAAAGAGAGCCTTTTGCTTTGTTAAATCTGATATCTGGATTTAAATTTCAGAATTATACGGAAAATCCATAATTTTCTTATACAATGTATTTTCATTGATTGTTCAGTGAAGAGCATTTTACTTATTTCATTGAGTAATTTCTCACTGATTCATATTTAAAAATTGTTTTAACGACTTTCACTGATTAATCAGTGAAATTACTGATTATTTAATGGTATTGACTAATTGATCAGTAAAACTCCGTACTTTTTTGATTTAATAATCCACTTCCTACTAATTTCAAATTTTTACTTATTCAGTAATTTCACACTGATTGAAATTTTTTTTCATTAAATTCAACGATTTTCATTGATTTTCAGTGAATTTAATGAATTTTTAGTTGATATATTTTCACTGGTCAATCAGCGATTGTATACATTATCATTTTTTAAACACTTCATTTGGATATATTTTTGTATCCAGGTTTCTTTCGAGTTTAAATATTTTGCGGGTTGGTGAAAGCAGCGATTTAATTTACTACTGAATGCGACAGGCCTCCGGCTACAGACTTACATACTTCTCGTATATAAAATAGTATTTCAAACCGGCTAAATAAGTCGAACTTGATTTAGAGTCTCATTAATATAAAGAGGAAATGAAAATGATATTTCATTAGCAAAGTTTAGTTTAATTAAAAAATTAACTTCAATTTCTTTCTCAAAATTATTTTCTGTTAAATTTACTGATATGTGAAGATTTTTTTTCTCTTTAATAAAAGGAAATATTAATTAATAATTAATTTTATAATTAATTATAGTTGTATTATTAAATTGAAATAATGAAGTGGAATACAAATAATAAATTTGTATCTTAATAGATTTGAATACTTTTTATGGGCGTTTTTTATTTCACAAATAAATTTCGAAATTCTTACTGAATCGTGAAAATGAAAAATTTCTTGTGTCACGTGCAATAACGACATAATGCTATGTAATCAGGACCCCAATTGTGACAATTGATACAACAACAAAGCGCGCATCGAAACTGCTCACACGTGTCTAGACAACCTGAGAAATGCAGGTTTCAGTTATGTACCTACATTTGTACAACTTTGACCGAAGTACTTTCACTTCTTCGAGCACTAAAAAGTACCTACAGTTCGATACAAAGTTACGAACAACTTGAGGCGTATGAATATTCCCCGAATTCTATGTATTTCCCTTAATTTTTATTTTACCGAAAATCATTTGACCCGATTTCAATTTGCTTTAATTTTTATATTTCCGAATTATGGTAAAGGAAACTCAATTTTCTTAAGAAAAATTTCAAGTATTCAGAAAATCTTCGGTGACTTCAAAAGACTTCAGTCATTTCAGTTATTCAGAGGGTGCTATCAATTCAAATTTAAATGAATGAAAATAAATGATAAATGTAAAGAAAAATCAAAAGATTGAATTCTTCGATAAAGGAAAGTAAACAATAAAGATAGTTGGTACTTAAGACTCGCTGCAATTAATTTTATCTGCATTCTTGTACAATTAACAAATATAGTTAGACGACCTTGGTAAAACCCGTCGCTCAACAATATTAATCCTCAGCTATTTTTAATCGTAAACAATAAAATTATTCTAATCACGCGTCTCACGAATCTATTAATTAATAAAAATGTTATTATTATACGATATTACGAAATAAAGATTTGAAACAATAAACAAATAATAAATCAACATGAAGAATAAATCAATAATAAATTTTATTATTAAATATTAATTGGATTTGAACCAATTGAAATTTAATTGGAAGTATTTCAATTTCCACTTTTTCTGAAGTATCTAAAAAATTGATAAAAATTCATAAAATGTTTAAAATTATTTCTCTTTGAATATATTTAAAATACTATAATGAACTGGTTCTTGAAATTAAAATATTTTAATTTTCATAAGCATATCCTAATGGAAAAGCTGACCTCAATTATTATCTACATTACAGAAAATCATTTATTATATGGTTTGCAGCATTATTTTCTCGAAGCCGTTACTTAGTAGAACAAAATAAATTAGAGTAATAAAGAGGTAAATAGGAGTTAAAGTCATATGGAAACAAAGCAAACCAATAAGGCCAAAAATTCCTAGGCAATTGGATAACAATTTGAATAACTGAAACGGAACGAGTTCAAAAGAAGAAACTCGAGTCATTCGCTAAAGAATCTGGTTCTTTGGATCAACAATATCCATTAATATTCATGAGCAATAATACTCGCACTTTCGCAGGTAATGGATATTATCTGAACGGAATTCGGTGTCCCGAATAATTTATTCTATTTTAAAATTGGGATGCAAAACATTTTCTAAAATGCAATGAATTAGAAAGAAATTAGAAAAATTATCAGGGATTTCGAAAATTTGTAATAAAATAAAATAATTTTTTTCTTGAGTTTCGCCACTTTTCAAACGTGTTTTAATAGCAAATGTAATCCCGATTCTTGTTGACAACTGGCTTCACTTTAATGGGAGGTCCAGAATGGATATAAAATCACTGTTCAGGTATTACGCGAGACGAGGAAGTAGCTCGCTTTCCTCGCTTTCCGGCTCGTATAACGAGCAACCACAGGGACAAATCGCTTATGGCAGAAAATCGTTTCAATGATTTATGAATCGCAAAATCCACAAAAATAAAAAATTCACAGCTCCTCGTCTCGGATTAACGACTCACAGAACCCGAAGCACTTTATTAAAGTGCCTCGTTAATAAAATGATTTCCATACTAATAAGTACCACTACAATTTCTTAATCACAATTTTTCCAGCACTTTTCCTGTATTTCAACTTTTTTTTTAGTTAAAAAAAAAATTGTAAATTTTAATTATTACTTCGAAGTATTTTCTTAAATAGACTTTACTAAGCCAATAAATTTTCTAAATAATTTCTAAATGCTCTCTAAAGTTTAATCAGTAAAATTTCCCTGATTCAAGTTTAAAGAGAGTATTTTTCTGTTCCGGCCGGCTTTACGTTTTTTATGAAAAAAAGAACACTGCACTTTCAGATCACGATTTTTTACAGAAGTAAAAAATCACTTTCACTAATACTTAATCGTCGCTTTCCAAATTAAAATTCCCAAATGTTTTAGAATCTTAAAATATTTATATATTACCTATAAAAAAATAAAAAAATAATAAAACAGTTGGATAACAGAAAAAGAATGAACATGTTACATATAAAGTTCCGTTTAAATACAAGTTGAGAGAATATATGAAAAAAATGAAAAATATGAAATTTACTCTAATCAACTAAAAATATGAAAAGAAATTTTTTTTAATTTTCCAACAAATTGGACAGTATGAATAATAAAATAAATTAAATTTATTGATAAAATTGATGAAAAAAAATGTTGTAAACAATTATTCAAGGTAGTAAATTTAACAGAAAAATGTGAGAAGGTACTTACCCTCTTTCTAGAGTGAACGGATGTTGGGAACAAGAAAAAGAAGTGGCGCGAAAAGACTCGGATGTCTATTTGACAGAAGCGCGAAGTTCATTCCTTTTCGCTCGCCTTAAAGTGACTGGAGTCGAAGAGTTTCCCTTTCTTGCAGCTTCACAGCTTCTTTACATTCTATTCCAGTCCAGCCTCGAGCGTGGCTTTCACTTCATGTTCAGCTCAGCGAAATACATGTGCAGAGTATGTATATTTTATATTTTATATTGTGTACGTCGAGTGAGTCTATGTCTAATGTCTATAACTCGATGCCTATGGTGCATGCATGCAGCATTCGCAAACGATAATAAACCCTAAGCAGCTCACGGTGAGCGCGACATTCTTTTCCATCTCGGAAAATCCAATGTCTAATACTAGAAAGGATTTAAAATTTAATTTTAAAATTTTAAAACTACAATTCCTTAAAATATCTTAAATTTGTTTTCTTACCGTCTTGTTCCCAATCGATATTTGCTAATAAAAGATTCTCTTGTTCATCAGAAGAAAATTTTCTATTAATCTGAGTCCAGGAACTTCTTTCTCCGAAAAAGCACTTTCCATTTCAGGAGCTAAATAATTAAGGACAATGTTTTTTTATTATACATTTATTATTCGTAATATAATTTATTTAACTTCAGACGTTCAGACTCATTTCTCAATAGAAAAAATAGTTTTAATATGAATGAAACTTGAGGAACTTGAAGAATTCAATTTTTTTTTTTTTGTAAAATAATACAAGTACACAAAGGAGTTTATCACTTAAATTTTGATAATATTTTAAGTTTTAAGGGCATGTGAAAAGAGTCAATATAACTTCGTCTATAAGAGACAATATTTTAAAAATAAAATCAATAAAATGAAGAGATTGAGTTTTGAGGAGAAAATATTTCAATTAAGTCCTTGATTTAAAAAATTTAAACTTATTTTTAAACATTCAATTTAGCGTGTTAATTAATTTGAATTGTTTCAATTTCGAATCTTCGACATTATGTAGCTTTTATTTTTCTTAACAATATGAATTCGTAATTTAAAGACAAAAACTTAATTTTATGATTATGTATTAGTTTATGTAATATGTAAATTAATAAATTTACCCGAGTTGGAATTTCTAAACATGAAATATTTAAATCCCTTGCAAGTCTGTGTTGAGTCCGTTTTTGCTTTCTAGAAGACTTTTTCTCGATCTTAGGATTTTCTAATTCCATATTTGACAAAAATGTTATTTTTTTCAGGTTGTATTTAATAATTTACAATTGTTTACAATTGCAAACGGCAAAGTTGACACTTTAGTATTTAAGGTTATGTTTACTTTGTGAGCTTCTGAGAAACGTGCCGGTAATTTAAATTTGGAGCAGGGCCCCACTCGAGCTCCGTACTCTACTGCGCATGCATCGCACTCGGTACCTGATTGGTTGCTATTCGCGCGTAATCTGAAATGCATGTAATATTCTTTAGCTTTTTAAATTGCGCGCAAATAGCAACCAATCAGATACTGAGTGTAACGCATGCGCTGTAAAGTACGGGGTTCCAGTTGGGGGGTTGGGGCCACGATTTGAAGAAGACAGGGTTGCACAGTTACGTATAATATGTATAATACGTAATTTACATAGTACATATGTAAATTACGTTTTGTATTTTAAACTGAACCCAACCCTGTTTTCATTAGCATCTTATGGAAATCAGGGTTGGATCATAATGTTAACAATACAAAACCCTACCAAATTTAACACGTTTTTCAAAAGCTCAAAAGTAAACATAACCTGAAATACTTAAATGTCACCATACTTTGCAGTTTGCAATTGTAAATTATTAAATAGAACCTGAAGAAAAACAACATTTTTGTCCAATATGCAATTTGAAAATCCTAAAATTGAGAAAAAGTCTTCTAGAAAGCAAAAACGGGCTCAACACAGACTTGCAAGGGATTTAAATATTTCATGTTCAGAAATTCCAACACGGGTAAATTTATTCATTTATTATAAAAACTAATAATTCTAAAATTAAGAGGGTTGGAACCAAGTTCTCATCTAAAATTCGATTTCTTCATTTTACTCAACTAATCTTAAATTTGGATTTTTTTCCGTCTGTAGAATTAATCAATTTTTAATTAGAATTATGCGTACAATTTTTAAATTTTGAATTCTTCGTTTTATGCAAAACGTATCGAAATTAAATATTTTTTCACTCTGTATGCAGTCTTATATTTGAAAAAAGATTAGCACTACAGAGCGAAAAAATATTTATCCATAATTTTTGTTGAGTAAAATGGAGAATTGAATTTTCAGTTTAACACTTGGGTCCAACGCCGTTAAGTTTGTGTCTTTAAAGTAAAAAAATAATTTTAATGCTTTTTGTGTAAAATGGAGAATTCGAATGCACTGCATTTATTTTTTAGTATTTAGTAATATGCAACGCTGGATTAGTGACTGGTCTTTCCGAGGAAACTTTGAAAAAAATTTTGGATCCAGTAGTGACTAAATACTATTTAATAATGCCTCCGGGCAAATCATATTCTTTCGTTGAATTCTTTAATGAAGCTGATGCAAAAAGTGTTTACGACGAAATTCACGGCCGCGTCAAACTTCCTGGAGAAAAAACTCCTCTTTATTTATCTTTCACAAAATCTGGTAAGGATAGTTTAACTCTTTAAAATATTAACCCAAGGGTTGATCACTCTTCAAATTTGATTCAAATACATAATGAAAAAACTTTGTCTTAATATTTAGCTCCTGAAATGGAAAGTGTTTTTTCGGAAAAAGACGTTCCTGGACTCAGATTAATAGAAAACTTTCTTACTGATGAGCAAGAGAAACTTTTATTAGCAAATATCGATTGGGAAGAAGACGGTAAGAGAAAAAATTTAACATATTTTAAGGAATTGTAGTTTTAAAAATTTTTTATTAAATTTTAAATCCTTTCTAATATTAGACATTGAATTTTCCGAGATGGAAAAGAATGTCGCGCTCACCGTGAACTGCTTAGGGTTTATTGCTTTCTTAAATTTGAATACCTTTAAAAAATTAACAAATTATAGATGATGAATCATCGGAGCTGAAACACAGAAAAGTGAAACACTTCGGATATAAATTTCGATATGATACAAATACTGTAGATGTGGACGATCCTATAACACCAATTCCTGAAGATTATCGATTTTTGCAAAACTTGTTCGAGGAACAAGGCTGTGGAAAATATTTATTTGATCAGATTACTATAAATCGATATCTGCCCGGCCAAGGTTAGTATTTCCGTTTATGTTTAGAATTGTAACATTTTGAATTGCTCTCGACTTTCAATGTTAATATATTTTTAAATGTTTAGGCATTCCTCCGCATATCGACACTCACAGCGTTTTTGAAGCCACGATTCTTTCTTTGTCTCTGGGCTCAGCTTGTATGATGGATTTTAAAAGAGGCGAAGAAAAATTTTCCCTTTATTTACCATCTAGGTCTTTACTAGTAATGAGTGAAGAATCTCGATATGCTTGGACACACGGAATTATTCCTAGACACAGCGATACTATAAGAACCGAAAACGGAACAACTGTTCAGAAACGAGGAATTAGAACTTCATTCACTTTCCGAAAAGTTCGAAGAGGCGATTGTGAGTGTAGTTATCCTGAATTTTGTGATTCGAGGAGGAATAAAGAGGCCATCAGTGAATCGAATGCGAGTGGACTTGAGAGTTTATACGTACACGAGGTAAATCTAAAATGTTATTATTTATCGATACGTGCCAATTTTTTTAAAACTAATCAATCTCTTTATGTAATTTAAGGGAGATGATTAACCATTTAAAATCAACGATACCTGACGATATTTTAAAAATCTTGAAATCTGATTAAAGTTGTGAAAGCCTCTTAAAACTCCCAGAAACTTCTTCAAATTCTTAAAAATTTTACGATAACATTTAAAATCCCTTTACATTTTTTAAAATTCAGTAAAAGTATTAGAGATCTCGTAAAATTTTATGAAATCCTTAAAAATTCCATAAAATCCTTAAAAATTCCATAAAATCTTTTAAAAATCAGAAAAATCCAGCAAATCCATAAAAATTCCTCAATATCTTTTAAAAATCGACAAATTACTTGCAAGCCTTTGAAAAAAAATTTCTGTCAGAAACAAGGTTAGTATTTTATTTACGAGAAGTAAGTTGTGTGCTACAATAGATGTAGTTTGCAAAACTGGCATTGTTATATGTCACCACATTTATTATCATTTTACAATTTTGAACAGTGCACTCTCAAACACACACACACACACACACTCACACACAAACATACATATTATGTAATGAGGAAGATTTAAATCCCTTAAAATAATTTTAAAAAATTTTTATTTCTTACAATTTTTATAAGCTTTTTAAAACCATTTAAAATTCCTTAAACTTCTTTGAATTCCCTAAACTTCCTTAAAAATCTCTAAAAATTTCATGAAGTCCTGTTACAATTCAACTAAATCTTTTAAATATTATATAAAAATTAAAATTATTGAAAACGTCTTGAGATCATTAAAATCCTAGAGAATCTCAAAGAATACCTAGAAATCATTTATAATCCTTCCAAAACCTTGGATAGTTTCTCAAATTCGTTAAATAAAGTATAAAGTGTAAAAATTAAAACAAATCATAACAACCTACTGAATCCTTACTCACTTCTTCTTTCTGAACCAGGCCAAAAGTAGTTCACACAGGAATACAAAAATTGACAAAGTATATACGAGGCACATGATAATAATTTCTCTCCATAGAATTTCAGACTCCATATTCCTCGATTTGCAAACATCAGTTCTAATTGTCTTCAATTTCTGCCATTTGTCTACAATTCCACTGCTCCAGAGTCTCATTATCAACTCATCAAACTGCTTAACATACGGAGAAGCTGATTCAACAAGAATAGCAGCAGAAGATGTTATCACATACTCTGGAATGATCTTCAAAAGAGGTCGTCCACACTCGTCTCTTTTATTCGCCATCACCCATTCAGCTACATCGGTTCGAACCATACACGATATATTCTTTCTTTTCAATAATCTATCCAAACATTCAACCTCTGAGATTTCCATCTTAATAGCTCGGTCCATCAGACTACGTGAGTCTCCTTCCGTAACATTGTATATGAACCTATAGTGACCAATGTTGATAATTGGCTGGAGATTCGAAACCAAGAGATCATGAATAGACTTGAAATCAGCAGCAGGTTCCCTCTGCAGAGCAACAGTCGTCAATGCAGTGTAGATAAAGGAAGAATACAACAAACAAGCTAATAAGATCGATCCAAAGACGATTCGTTCAACAAGTTTATCCGGATCCCGAGGAACTGTCAGCCCTATTATTACTTGAACCAAGTACTCTACTCTCCACTTGATTCTGTTGAAGTGGGAGCTTCTCATGATAAGCCAGATGAAGAATAAAAGGCTGCTGACGCAAAGGAGATTGGCAATTTTCCATTCGATAGTTAGCATACTCGACGAATCCGAAAAATTTGGTACTACTAATGACATGCTAACTCCTTTGGTACGCGTACTATATTGGAGAAGACCACAAGTGTCGGATCTTCCAATATGAGTCGCTATAAACTGTATTTTATTGTACAGTACGCCTCGCAATAAACCTTCGTTCTTCTCTTTGAGGCAGTTTAAGGAACCTCCTATCTCTTTATTGACTGGGATCCATTTTATTTTGAAATTCATTTCCTTCGAGAAAATCTCCGCCATCTTAATGTCTGGACCAGAGGGACTTTCAAAATATCCGCTTGCATTGTACAACAAGTTGACGTTCGGTGGTTTGGGATATACACCTACTTTCATCACATAGCCGTGCAAGTTGCGAGTTTTTTTGGGAAACCATTTCGCTTCTAATGAGTAATTTTCTCGACTGTAAATTCGAGTGAAAGGATTGAAGCTGTGTAGGGTGATGATTTGCGAAGAAAATGTTGGGAAAAGACTGGTGAACACTTGTTCATTGGTGACTTGGATAAGAGTAGTGTCTAGGAATCTTTGCAACCACATGCTGTGAAGTAACTTCTTGTGGTTCGAGTTTTTGCCGATAAAGATCATCAAGCACTTAGGGCGACTTTTATATTTGGATATATTAGAAAGAAAGCTGAGCGGTTGATGTAGAGTTGATTTTGAGGAATGAATTATGACGTATATCGTTGTTGATCGAGAATTACTAAATATTTGTGATGTGGTTAGTTTTTTTGCCTCTTCATCCGTTGCCTCGTGGAAAGCAATTTTTCTTGTAGGAAAATTTCTTGAGATGTGCTGAATTATAGTTCCTTCCAAAGTTTCTGCTGTCTGCTCATAGAGTAAAAGTATCTGGTGAGCCTCATTTTTGAGATTATCCGTTAATCTCTTCAGCCAGTGGATTCCTTGGGATAAATTAAAAGTACAGATCATGAGAAGCCATGTCTTTCTAATTAACATTTTAGAATTAAAATTTTTTTTTTAAATTACTAATTAAAGTTTGTTTAGCTAGAGAAAAAAAACTTCACTCAACTACACATATATTGAAAGCAACTGTGGTAAAGTTATTTGCTGTGGCGTTTGAACTTTTCATAATTGATCAGCTATGTAATTTGCTTGAAAAATTAATCGGTAAATTATTGTTATTGTCCTGTCGCTTACCACTTTACTGAAATAAATTGTCTATATTCAATCACTTAAGTGAACAATTATGCCCCCGTCTGTGATGTCAATAGATATAATAGATTGTCTTCTTTTTTTAATTAATCAATAAAAAGAGATGGATTTTGGGGTGACTTTGACCTCGATCCTTAGAATTCCACGAAAACCTTCGAAATTCCTTAAAATCCCTAGAAACATCTTGAAATTTCTCTCTAAAAGGGTGCTTTTAAAAAAATATCGTCAGTTACTAACTTATGTTTTCATATTTTATTACAAAAGCTAATTAATAATTTTTTTTAGGTTTACGAACAAATATCGGACCATTTCGATCAGACTCGGCACAAGCCCTGGCCCAATGTGACTAAATTTCTCAACACAATTCCTTTTGGGGGTTTACTCTTGGATGTCGGTTGCGGAAATGGAAAATACTTACTAGGAAGACCCGATATTTTTAAAGTATGTATTTAAAATACGTTAAATATATTAGCGTAAAAAATATAATAATATGCACTACAGGAGAGGCAGAACTTTTTATGACGAAAAGTCCCTCTACCGTTGCTCACACGATATTTTCTTATTTTCACATGTATGAAGTCCATGCTTAAATTTTATGTTCTTATAGATTGGCTGCGATAGAAGTTCAGGACTGATTGAAATTTGTCGGAAAAGAGGAATTGAAGTTCTGATGTCAGATTGTTTGTCTTTGCCATACAAGGACGATTCCTTCGATGCGGCAATAAGCATCGCAGTAATTCACCATCTCTCGACGGAAGAAAGAAGAAAAAGGGCCATTTCAGAAATACTTCGCATTTTGAAACCAGGAGGAAAGTGTTTAATATACGTATGGGCTAAGGAACAAGCTAAGGATTCAGTGGAATCGACTTATCTGAAATCTAATAACAAGACAAAGAAAATGTCTGGAAAAGAGGAAAAGGAACTTTTCGGGGTGACTCTTCCCATTCACGAAAATCGAACTGAGTTTACACACAGTGATAATTTAGTTCCTTGGAAGCGAAAAGGTGGAGGTACTTTTTTACGGTTTTATCATGTATTCGAAAGTGGAGAACTTGAAGAAATCTGCTCTGATCTACCTGCGGAGATTGAAAAATCGTATTATGATCAGGGAAATTGGTGTGTTATTCTAGAAAAAAGACAAATAGTGTTTTGATAATTAAAAAATTTTAAAAATAGAAATAAAATAAAAACAAGCGATCATTCTTGGCCTCAGTCCCCATATTCTCCCATAGGCCCTTCTACATTGTGCTTCCAGATCCCCCACCTAATTCAGTTTTTCAGATATTTCACCGACAGAGCTATTTGGAGGCTCTTTCTGCAGAATAAGGGGCCCATTATCGTAGCGACCTTATATATCCTCGTGAAGACAACCAAGTTCGTCTTCTCCGGGTTCGCCGACAGCCCTCATGCTATGCACTAGAGCTCCGCTATACGCAGGGTCAACCTTGTAAGCTCCATCTGGATGTCTAGATGGGCTCCCCTGTTTAGAATCACGAAGTCGTCCTCATAACCTTGGGCTTTATTTATTTACCATTATGCTGCCCCTCCATGCCATCGACATGTGTCTCAGTGCTGAACTAGCCAGAATAGAAAATATAAAAAAAAAATTAACATTTTTAGCACCTGTTAATGATGGACTTTCTACAGAAAATCTCTTATTTCACGGTCTGAAAAAATCTCCGGTCATCTCCCAGTCCAGCCGCAATCCTCTAATTACTCAAAAGCGTCGAAATGAAGACTGAAATTATATATATAAAAAAAAAATATATATATATATATATAAAATAAGAAATCATTCAATTTCAAAATTGCTTACATTTCAATTAAATGTAAAAAAATAATCATAAATTTTGAAACCTAATTAGAACAAAAAATAAAATTTGTTTCCGTTGTTATCTGCTATTCAATCGAATTGGGATCTGAACGACACTGGGGCGCAGGAACTTGTACCATTACAAGAAACCACAATAATTTATTATAATACATCCTGCTGTACACCGGAGATTTTTAAAAAAAGGCAGTTCAAGACGACGCTTTCAACCTTCTTATATTTTCTTTATAATAGCAATAGCAATAATAATTAATGGACGGATTTGTTTAACTTTCGCATAAAGTTATCAAACCCCTCCACCAACAATGATCGAATAAACGAATTGGCATACTGTTTTTTTTCTCATTTTCAGATAAGTTTCCCTTTATTTGACAAAAAAACGAATAATAAAGAGGGAGAATGGCGATGGCAAGGGCAGGGGGGCCGTTTCATTATAATTACCGTTATAAACAATTAAAAAAAATTGTTATAAAGGACGCAGGAGCTAAGAACTTATCCATAAAAATCAAAAATAGAGTCGCTAATCTTCCGAATACAAAGTCGAAATCTCACATAAACTAGAGGAAAAACAAATAAAAAAAAAAAGGTCGGTACACATTTTGGTACACATTTCACAATACTCGACTTTGCATTCGTCACTTATTTTATATTACAGTACAAAACAAAAAATTACATGTTTTCCATTTGATTGCGACCGTACGTTGTTAAATTACAATGATTCACTTCATCTCTGAATAGATGAAAATATCAAAATAACAATCTGAACCTAAAGAAAAATTATTTTTCGCTCGCTGAAATTAATTAAAGTCAAAATCTCGAGGCTTTCAGGTCAAAATCACTTGGAAGTTAACAATTAAAATTGAGTAAATAAATACGTATGACATATTCGAAATTCATCAAAATATTAAAATAATAAAGGTGACCCGAAGCCTAGGAAGTTGAGGCGAGCAATTTTCGTGTCAAATCAAAAAGCGGAGATGATTACGAAAAAGAATCGTAACACAATTTTTACCCCTAGTAGACTAATACTTACAGGTACGCGGGTGCAAATTTCACACCATTAACGATCGCACGAAGCAGCCCCATGCCCTGCGACTCGAGCAAACAAACTGTACAAGGATTATTTATCGATACACACGATTCCAAATCCGCTGCCACTGAATGGGCCGTCCGACGCAAATTTTCTCTTCCAAGTTTCAATGTTACTTACACGAGTCGCTCGACCCACGATTATTTCTGTAATTTTGCGATTCGAAACCGAAACATCGCTACATGGAAAGAAATTTAAGACAGCTGCCGTCCAGACCTCTGTAACGCAGCGTTACTGTCGCTTTGGTATAACACCAACACCAATTTGGGTCAGCTGCTGTCTTAAATTTCATTCCGTGTATTAGAATGAATAAAACCAAAAACATTGATATCGATAACGATGTTTGCAGTGGGTAAAAAGAGAGAAAAAAAAGCAAAACTAAAGTAAATCGAGGGCCGAGAGATGAGAAAAATTGAAAGTTAGAGCGAAGAGCATAAAAATGAGCCCCTGCGCCTTCTGGGGGGAAAATCGGACGCCATAGAATCGCTTCTCTGTTTCCTCTATTCCTACGCCACTTTACATTGTTTACTATCAATATGTTAAAATACAAAGGTCAATCACACAAATCTCGTCTCACGTCTCGCTCTCACACACACAATTTCTTTTAAAATAATTATCGTAATAGCGGATATTTTTGCCATTTTTTTCTTGTTTAATTAATTATTGTAAATAATCAGGGACTGGTGGTTAGTTATTTGTTCTCCTAGTGGTGTAAGTACGCTCACGCTAAGGTCAATGGTATGTACAGTAGGTGAGGATGCTTCGGAATCAAGGACACGGGGTGATAGATGAGACTTTGATGCGCGTTCGCTATCCGTTATTCTCCTGGTTATTCGTCCCCCTCGTCGTATTCATCTTCGCTTTCCTTTTTAGCAAACGCCGGCGGCGCCCCTGGTACCGGCGCACCATCCTTCAACTTCTTTTTGTACGCAGTCATTTCCTGAAAGAGAAGAAGGGGAATTAGCTTTTAATACTTTTCAGTTTATGGAAACTATCACCCATTATGTTTTATGATATTTTGAGGGTGTTCGGCCCAAGTTCTAATATCAAGATTCGATCTCTTCATTTTACTTGATAAATATTACAAGTAGATTGTTTTTCGCTCTGTACACATTTTTTCAAATATAAGAATGTTTACAGAACAAATGAAAAATACAGAAAAATGTTTTAAAGAATTTCAAAAGTTTTAAGAGACTAGTTATTTCGAAGATTCCAAATCGATTCATATCATTCACATAATTCTGATAAATTGAGAAGATGTTGAATGAAAAACATAACCAATGCACGTATAGTACTTGGCAAAGGTTTTTATTCATCGCTATTATTGGAAATTTATTTTTGGACTCTTAAAGAATTTCTAAGATGAACAAAAAGTCATTAAAACCCAAATAACCAGGTTTACTAACAGAATTTGAAATAATAATAATATTTAAAATTCTATAATATTCTTCGCATTCTTTCAAATTCTTTAAAATAATAGTTTCTGTTCATTTTGCATTAAGAAAGATCAGGGTAGCTACAAGATTCAATTTTTACATTTCTCTGACTTATTTTTTGTTTATTTTCATTTAATTCTTTTAAATTCATCTTCAATTAGATTAAATTCCTTGAATCCTTTCAAATTCAAGTTGATACAAATATAACACACTTACCCTTTCATATCGAGCTTTGTCCTTCTCTGCCATAGCCTCGTATTTTGATTTGATTTCAGGTCCAGCGTCTGACCACCTTTTTCCCAATTCTTTCGCGATATCGCCAACTCCATATTCAGGATTCAGCATTTTTACTTTTCCACGTTCATCATTGCAGAACCAGAAGAAAGCGGACCTGTAAATTCACAAAAACATAATTAATTCAAATGCTCACCATGAGTTTTCATAACATTTTTAAAGTATACAATTTAAAAAGCTCTCAATTTAAATCAAAAATAAACATGGCAAAACTTAAATTCCACAAAACTCATCATTAGAAGCGAGTTAAATTCAAAGTATGAGAGATAGAAAAATCGAGAGAATTAAATTTAAAAGCACAAAATATTGGAAACCTTTAAATTTTCAATAGTATGAAATTAAAGTTAAATGTTCCAAACTTAAGTGCTTGAAGATTTCGGTTCATCGTAAATTTCATTTCATTTTTGAGTTTTATCTCTCAGAAACGAATGGAAAAAGGTGAAAAGTAATTCGATTGGTATAAAACCGGGAATTTAAATGAGACAAATTCCATTCAAGATACTTACAAGGACCTCTTCGGCGCATTAGGATCCTTGATGTGCTTGCGTTTTTTGCCTCGGCCTGTTAGCTTCTCGCCCTTAGGCGGTATGTAATTCTGCATTTCCGTGTCGTATCTCTTCTTGTCTTTCTCTGCCATTTCATGGAAACGCTTCTTTTCCTTATCGGACATTGTCTGCAAAAAAAAAGAAAATATAAATAAATTAAAACACCTTTTTTTAAAAAAGGAAAATTTCTAATAAATTATAAACAACTTGGTATCTAAGAAAAATTGCGTCTTCAATAATGTCAATTTATTAAAACGAGAGAGAACTTATACATATTTGCATTAAATTTAATATTTATGCAACTTACAAAATTTAATTGTAAAAATCAAGGAGGTGCGTAAATTTAAGTGGTTTGAAATTCTTAGAAACATAAATTCTTTTAAATCTATTCAAATTACATGAAATTCTTTACAACTTGATTACTTCCTCTAGACCTAAAAACATCGCCTGACAATATTTTCGAGAACTTTACAAAGTAGCGATAAAAGTCTGAACGTTTTAGATTCGCAATGAACGGAATTACAAGGAAGGGATAGCGATTCGCGTGAGGGGTGAACGGGGAGGGAAAGAGGAAGTAAGGGGTTGGTCGATAGAAGCAAACGACCACAGCGCGGGAGCGAAACCTAGTTTTATTCTCATCAAAAAAAAAAAAAAAAAACAAAAAAATGAGAATGTAAAAACGAAATGAAATTTTGTATCGCCCTTTTTCCACTTTAGAACTAAAATTTTAGGAATAATGAGGCTCGAATTAAAAAAAAAAGACTGAAATTCTTCTGAATTTCAGATACATTTCCCTGACAACAAATTTGTAAAAATCTCTAAAATCAGTTGAAACCTCTTGAAAGCCTTAAAAGAAATCTTTTAAAATTCTTTGAAATCCTTTAAAATTTCTAAAAAAAATTAACGAAATCCCTCTAAATTTTTTAACATTCCGTGAAATCCCTTAAAGTTTCACGACTTTTTTTTAAATTACCCAAAATCATTTGAAATACTTTAAATTCTACGAATAACTTTAAAATCCCATAAAATTCCTGAAATTCTCACAAAATTCCTAGAAATCGCTTGAAATTTTGAAAAATTCCACGGTAACATTTAAAATCCATTAAAATCTCTTAAAATTTCAAGTAATCTTTTAAAACTCCTCAAAATCTTCTTTAAAAAGTTTAACAAGATTAAATTCTTAATTTACATGCTTAAAGAAATTTAAAAACTTGTAATATATTTATTATATTTTTGCAATAAAAAAAGTGACGGTAGGGAGAGTTGAACCCGCAACCTACCGTCTAGAACTTCAGATAATTAGGGCTGATCTACAAAAATTCTTAAAAAAAGTACATTTTCGTAAATTTTTAAAAGCTTTTAAATATTTTTAAAAAATAAATAAAATCGAATGTAACTGACCTTCCACCTCAAGGCGCATTTTTTTGAGAACTCCTGGAAAACAATGTTTTCTTCGGGGTGTTTTTTCTTATGCTCTTGACGACACGTTTGAACGAAAAACGCATACGCGGTCATCCGTCCCCTCGGTTTTGTTGCCTTTCCTCGCGGCATTTTGTCTTGTTGCAAACTCTGAGCGTTATTTTGTTGAAGGTTATTCTGTTGCTGCGTTAGCTGTTGTAACTGATGCTGAAATAATAAAGAAAAATACGTTAAATTTCTTCTTCTCGAAATTTTTAAAAATTGTTAAATTATCTACTAATAAACTTGTCTTAATTCCCATATTTTTAATTTATTACATTTATCATTCACATTTAAATGCAAATATAATAAATTTCGGTTTTAGGAGTCAGATTAAATTATTATTAAATATATTAGAACGAGAAAAATATTTTCAAACTATTATGTAGACAATTTGGTATTTTTGCTGTAATGTAAATTATAATAATTATAGTAACTATAATACACATCACCAGATTTTTTTCGCGACACTTTAAAGAATTCGCTGTTAAATTTTCTCTCTCGAGAAAAGAATTCTAGTTTTTATACTTCATATCGAAATACATAACTTCGATTATAGAAAATTAATTTTTTTTAATATTGTGGCACAGAAAGGACAACTTTTTAAGATTTAATATCCTGATTGTAAGAAGAAAGTTGTATTATAATTGGACTGCGGACGAGGAGTGAGAAGTGAAATTTGAATTTTATAAGCGAATCCCGAGACTTCGCCGTGTAGGAACCTCTCGACGTGTAAGCAAAAATAACGCTTCTAAGGCACAAATACACGAACTGCACGTGCAAAACATCGTGAGATACTTCATCATCGAAGAATCCGTGAGAATATCCTACTTTTTTTACATTCTTATTTTTAATATCAAATTTACAAATCACAATGCTACAAAATTCACGAAATTATGAATATTTTAAAATTAAGAGAAAATTTCAAATTTGAAAGAGAGCATTCTTGATTTTCCTTGAAGTAATGAAATTAACAAAGAACCATACAATTTAAAATTAAAAAATGTTTAATTTAAAACAGTTTATGTTCTCTATTCGTAATAAAGAAATACTTATTCACTATAATTGAGAGTAGGTATGAAACAGAAACTGGCATGAATAATTCTTGCTCTAGAAAAAAAAATGTAAATTTATTCGATGCGGGAATTTATCGCGTGTAGCGTCTCGGAAGAATAACTTCCATTTTAAAAATGAGTCATAGATGCGAAAATAAATTCCAATTTAAAAGTCATTATTTTCAAAAATTAAACAGCTAATAAATTAATTTATTAATAATGCATTTAAATAAAAAATCAAAGTCAATTATAATTTCAAAACGTTTCAAATACAAAAAATTAAAATTAAGGAACAATAAATTTCAAACAATATTTCTTAAAATTAAATTGCAAGAATTTTAATAAAATAAATTATATAATAGTTCCGTAATAATTCATTAGTCTTCTATGAAGGATACATCTGTCAAGTTACTTTTGTTTCACTTTCAGTTGACCACAGTTTCATTCATTGTTCGTGTTTACAAAAATTATAGCATTATAGAACTGACTTTCATTCTTCCCACAAAAAGAATCAATCTCTTTAAGGCCAAGGTTAATCCTAAAAACACTTCCGTGAAACAAAAATTTATAACGTATTATGTAAAATCATAAAATGCGCGAAAATCCTATTCAATATTATTTAAAAATAATTGTAGACAAGATTTAATATAAGAATTAAGTTTATATTAAGATAAAATTTAGCCCACCCCTCTTTCTAACAAGAGGGGGGAGGGGTTGTTTTAATCACATGCTTAAATCTGAAAGTATTTGATATAAATTCAAGATCCATAATTCAATGAAAAGAATGATGAATTATTTTTTTTAATAATTTTCAAATTGTCCACCTCGAAACCTATTTTTAAAACCGATTCATCACAATTAGTCTTTTATGATCGATTTCCAATTTACTAGATTCCCCTCTATGGCAAGAATATTAAGTAACATTATTTTTTTTTAATAATTAAAAAAATCATGATATTCTCCACCTCGAAATTTGTTTTACACAAAAAGGGACTAAAAATTGATACTAAATCTTAATTTTTGGTACAGAAGGATCTCGGCAGTGGCAAGAATGTCTCTGAATATCTTTCTCAAGAAAAACTTGAACTATACGGAAAATCTCCGAGTTTCGAGGTGACCTAAAGACTTAACATGATTAAAGACTTCTTTCAATTAATTTCCTGTACGGTGCGATCGCTTGTTGCCGACAAGATCCTGCAACCTTCGGTTAGCACATGGCAGAATTACATATCCGTGAGTCACTGACACTGGGTCACTGCATTGACGTGATGACGACGTCGAAGTTGAGGTCTTTGGCCGTTGGAGATGGCAAAAATCATGCTAGTCTCGAAAACCGGCGAACGGGCCGACGACGTTTCTAGCAAGGCAGCACGAACCAGAATCAATAGCGAGCAGAATGGAAGGGCGAGGGGCGGATTGAGGATACGACGTAATGGTGTAACCGCCAGGCGAAACGCAGCCTCGACTTTATTAACATTCTAAAATGAACCCGGCTCCTCCCCTTCCCCAATTTTCTGAGACAAGAAAATTAAATCTAGTGGAAAACCGAGCGAAAATCATCATTGGAAATGGGCCGGCGTGTTTGCTAAAGAAAACCGGTTTCAAAATTCTAATTTAAAAAAAATTTCTTAAAATTTCATAGTCCTTTAACATTCCGCTAAATATTTTAAATATTATACAAATCTCTTGTAATACCTTTAAATTCCTAGAAACCTTTTAAAGTTAAAATCTTTTAAAATTATTGAAAATCTCTTGAAATTATTAGAAACCCAAAGAATTTCAAAGAATGCCTGGAAGTTCTTTATAATCCTTAGAAATCCTTGGAAAGTTTCTAAAAATTGTACTGGAAAGTAAAGGATTCAAAGTAGAATAATTTTGAATTAAAAAGAGTTGAAAAATTAAAATTAAATTTGAAATAAAATATAATATAAGACAACTTAAAATATGTAAAAGATATTTTTAAATAGAAAGAATTCTAAGTCGAATAATTTTAATTTCAAGGCCTTTCATAAATTAGAGAGTATTTCAAAATAAAATATTCAAAATTATATAATTTAAAATGATATTAGCGTCTGAAATTGAAAAATTAATTTTTTTATTAAATTATAAATATTATTATTTGCCAACGTTATATTATTTTTATTTGAAATCCTTGGTAAACAGTTTAAAGTTTATAGCGTTTAAAAATGAATGTAATGAATTAAAGGAATGATAGAATTTCAGAAATTTCAATCGATATAGGAGGATTCTAAACTATTTTAAGAAATTTCAAATAATTTTAAAATTTTATGAAATCCTTGAAAATTTCCATAAAAAATTTCTCAAAATATTTAAATACAGAAGTTCATAAAAACAGGTAGTCAACATCACGGTTTAATTCTTAATTGGTCTTGAGGGCAAAAAAATTAAGTTCGAGTACAGTAAAAATGAGAACGTAAAAATTATTTCTCAGGCCAGACAACAAAATTAATGAGTTTTGTTTCAGAAAAAAGAGATTATATCTCGCCCACCATCGTTTCTTGATTACAACTACATACTTGCTTCATATGACGTCATATGGTTGACCCTCTTCGGTGGTTAGTGGCGTAAATATTAAAATATGAGAAGCCAGATGTGTCTTTTTTATCGAAAAGAATATCTGGATTGACTAAAAATTTAAATTTACATTAAATAAATTGGGAAATTTCCAAAGTACATAGTAAAAAGAGTAATTTAAAAAAAAAACAAAAAAAAACAGAATTGCGAGTGTCAAAAATAAAAAGTTCCCACCTCGAGATTTGTTTTAAAAATAAAACTTTCAGATCAGGGTTTTAAAACTTAATTTTCTCTGAAACTGATTTCTCCCGATGGCAAAAGTGTCCCCGGAGTGTTTTTTTTCTTTTATTTTTCAAGAGCCTTGTATAATAAAATGTATTCTTTAGACGAATGAAAACATGTTTTAAGGTTAGAGACCTTTTTTCCTAACAAAGGGGTTTATTTCTATCTTCAATGGCAGCAATTGAAGGGATTTTATATTCAAAATTCCGGATCTCAAGTGGTTACGACCTTGAATAATGAGAAGAATAAAAACTGATCTTCCAAAGTCTAAAGTCGGCAAAGCTCGCACCTGTTCCACCAGAATAATTTTCAGTGCCTGCTCGGAATCTCAGATTGCTATGCGGACATTCTTTGGACACGTGTCGTTATTCACGAGAAGTGTACCCAGCATTTCTGACTGAATGGGATGAAAGTGTAAACTTTATTGTGTTCTCCATTACTTAAATTTCTTTAAGAAAAGATCGAAAGGTAAAAGATGATAAATCTCTCTATATTCATTTCTGTAAATATTTTTTAGTTCGACACAAAAGGAAATTTGTTAAACAAATAAAAAAATTTTGTTTAAAAACTTTTTGGAGAATATAATAGAAATTTAATTTCAAATTTTATATTTATCTGTTTGAAAACCTTCTATGTAATTAAAATTTAAATTTGTCTTGATAGACAAAAAGAATCGGAAACTTTGTAAGGAAACTTCTGAAATAAAAAGCAAATAATACATTACTTAATCTCGTGGCGTAAATAACTCATTGTTACTAAAAAAATTTTAATCTTCCAAAGTACACAACTTTTAAAAATGAATTACTGAAGTTTTAAAATCCAGAATGTTTACAAATAATTTATTAAGTATGCAAATATTTTCTGGTATCTATAGGAACAATTACATAATCTTGATGAAATAGAATTTTATAACTTGTTTAATTCTTGAATTGAAGATTAGATACGACAAAGTTAATATTATAAAATTTGTCCAAAATATATGTATGCTGTGTCAACAGTTTGAATTTCAAAAAAAGACAAATATCCAATGGAAACTAACTGAAGATATTTTAGAATGTCCTAAGTTTTAAATAAAAATTTCTAGCTTCTAAAAATTGTAGATTCAACTATCCAGTAGTTATTCTTACTACTGGATAGGTAAAATCTACTAAAAAGTTGATTAAATCAACCTATTTTTATCAAAACATGAGAAAACATCTCATCCATGTATTTTTTTAAAGATAATTTGTTTATAACAACTTGTTTCAAACTCAAACAAATTATATATGTTCCTTATGAGTGTCAACATTATTGAGGTCTTTTATTCTGAGGAAAAAATCATATCATGCGCTCGAAGCTGACCTGACTAAAAACAATTAGCTGCTTAATAAAAAGTTATCATTGGCCCACTTTGAAATTTTTAGGTCTGTGCATTATTATTTTTTCTTAAAAAATAAAAATTATAACAAAAAAACCGGATTATCTAAATTTGCTCGTATGAATATGGAATGTTCCATACATAATATGCAGTTTTGTCAGAATTGATGAGAACAGTCCTACCAGACAGAGACAGAAATCCTACTAGAATCACTAGAATCCTACTGACCATGCGCGAAAAGCATATTAAATGATTTGAATGAACTATAAACGAACTAAATGCATAACTTTAAACTTAATAATCATCCATTTTTAATGTTACTAAAAAGTGACGTTATTTGTAACTTTTAGGGTAACTTAGTTACTAGTAACTGTAACGTAACTTAGTTACGATTTTTGCAGTAACTTGTTACTTAATTTTAGTTACTCTACAGTTACTTTATGTTTTTTTTATGGTTAATTAAAATATTTCTTATTTCTTCTAATAAAAAGGGAATAGATTAAAGACTCGGATTTGAAAATCGCGCGATTTGAAAACCTTCGGGTTTCCGATTCCGTATTCTTGAGCCAATCAAAAATCTGTAATGACTTACTCAACTCTCATTTGAGGATCCCAAGGATGGAATCCCATGCAGGTGCAAGATGCAAAACGAACAGCCAATGATAATGAATCTTTGAGAAGACAGAAATCTAAAAGTGTTTTGCAATTAGCTGTTCATTTTACGTTTTGCGCCCACATGGGACGGCACCCTAAGAGTAGCGTCCCATGGATCCGGTATGCGTTGCGTTTTTGCGTAAAACCATGAGAGTGAAAAAGACATACGAATACAACTATCTCTCGTACTCTCAGGATTTTGCGCAAAAATGCAATGCATTCTGGATCCAGGGGATGCCACCCTAATTTATGGTTTATAAGTTATACGAAATATCTTTCGATATATGTGTATACTTTTTTATTTCCTAAACTTATCCCTGTTTCTTTTTAAATAACATTTTGACGAATTACTAATATTTTTGTTTTAATAATATATGTTAATAAATAATATTATTAATCTTATATTATTTTTATCTTTAAATTAAAAAATTCGGGAAGAGAAAGAAGTAACTTTTTAGGTAACTTGAAGTTACTTTATCCAAGAACTGTAACTAGTTATTTTGTTTTCGTTAAGTAACGTAACTTTAACTAGTTTCTCAAAAAAAAAAAGTAACTTACCCAACACTGGTTAAGGGCATGTGATACTTTACCATTAGAGCAATTTCCTTTCAGTAACTTTACGTTCGCCATAATAAATATTTTTCACAAAAACTAGATCATTTACCTCCATTTAATACAGACGAGGGAGTAAATGACCTAGTTTTAGTGAAAAATATTTATTATCGCAAACGAGAAGTTGCAGAAACTAAATTCCTTTTATGACAAAGTATCTCACGCCCTTAACTCGAGTTGCTCTTTGTTTAACTGAATGTCGGTAAGATAAACATTAGAAAAATTGGAATAATTTTCCGGTTATTCTAGCAACCTCAAAGTCCCCCATTAAAACCCTCGCTCTGACTCCAAATCCGACCCTAAATCTTCTCCCACAAAGGAAAAAAAAAATTCCCGGAACCTTCCTCACCAAAAACCACAGGTTGTTCCTGGGACCTACCGAGGACATAACCGGGGGTGTGGAAGTTTGCGTCGTGATCGGCATGTGTTGTTGCTGTTGCTGCATTTGTTGCTGGTGCATATTATTCTGTTGAGCGTCCATGACTCCACCTGGATACCACCACTGAACGCCGGGAGGTGCCGAGGGTGCGCTGACCGGTACGTTGCCGGGCGCCCCGAGCCTATAATCGTACCCGCCGCCCTTCATACACGAGCCGACCGGGGTGGAGGTAGACACCGGATTCGAGAGAGCGCCGGTGGTAGCGGGGTTTTGGAAACTGGAGGCCATCTTGTAGGAGAAGAGCTGCTGGGTCGCTGCTGCTGCAGCCGTGCTCCTGACGATGTCCTGATGATGCTGTGAGAGCTGTTGTTGTTGATTCAACAGATGTTGATGCAGATTTTGTTGTTGTTGCTGTTGCTGCTGTTGTTGTTGCTGCTGTTGTTGTTGCTGTTGTTGCTGCTGCTGTTGCTGCTGCTCATTAAGTCCAGGCCACCAGGACCCGCCGGAGGTGTCCTCTCGGCCCCCGGGACTCGGGGCGCCCCAGCCACCGGCGACGCGGTGGTGTTCCGACATGTCACACGCGTCCTGTCACTCTGTCACTCTCTCTCACTCCCTGCGTCACAAGCGAGGAAGCTGATACTCCACACACTCTCACGCACACGCACACAAGCCTAGATTCTCGACTCACTCACATCCGCGCGTTCTTTCGTGTCCGTGATGCGGACACACGCGCTCCACTCGCGACGTGTGCGTACCAAAGTCGTCCCGCACTCGTCACTCGTCCACTTATCACGCTCTACACTTTGTGATCACTGCCGGTACCGTACCGAGTCACTCGTCACTCGTATATTCCTTCACTTTGTCGTCTCTCTGGCACAAGCACAAACACGCCAAAACCAATCTAGAATATCCACACGATTCTTGTACTTGGGATGCGGTCTACCCGACGCTATGCTCAACGTTCGTTAGGTCCGTGGATAGTTCGGCGGGTGGGTAGGGGAGGCCGCTCTCTCTCCCGTTCGCGCTCTTTCTCTCGCCCCTCCTCCCACCATCCAAGCCTTCCCCTCACCTCTCTCTCCAACCCCTCACAAATGTTCGTCACCCCACCACTCCACCAAACACGCTCTTTCTCCACCGACCTGCGAGCCTCTCTCACCACGGATACTTAAATCCTTAATAAAGGTTCAAACTTCGATCTGCAAACCAAATCCCGAAGGTTCATTTCCATACTTTATAACCTTTATACAATACAATATAATATAATATAATATAATATAATGCAAAGTATCTTAAGAATACTTGAATACTCAATTCTAAAATATTCTATTTTATACTGGCGCCTTTTCAACTAACGGTTTTTCCTCCAACCCAAGTGCACAGGATAGCTTCGGTTTCGGACACGAGTTCCACAATGCGAGCCTGCCTCCCTTCACCCCGATTCCCCGAACTCCCCTTCACTGAGTATCCCCTCCACGCCCGATTTTTCGTCCCTTCTTTTCCCCTCACTGATTCGTTCCCACTCGTAGAACCCGGCCTTCCTTCGAGCGGACACTCGGCAGTGTTGCCACGCGAGGCTTTCACCCGCCGGCTCACAAAGAAGAGCGGTGCGAGACGACCAATGAGAGTTGAGAAGGTAGGTGGAGGGGATGGCGGGAGCGCGGTATGAGCAGAAAGTGGCAACACCGCTTCTGGGAGACGGTCGTGTTCCTTTCGGATAGCAAGCGCCATCGTTTCGTTTCGTTTGCAGGTCCTGAGAGAGACGGTTACCGCCAATGCCGAGACGAGTGGAGGGGCGGACCGAACCCTTCTTTACCCTTGAAAGTCGAGGTCAACTTTTAGGCAGAGAGAGAAGAATCTTGGAGCAATGCGTTTTTCTTCACGTTTTCGCTCGAGTCTTTAGATCTTTACGTCTCTTTTTCTCCTGCGAGTTCCGAGGTTTTCTTCGGTTTTTTCCTTAATTTCTTCTCCTTCTATCTCTTCTTAAGGAGTTTTATTTCTCTCTCTTTCGAGATCATGCTCCAGTCACTGGAATTCACCACAAGTCAAACACTTCCTGATTTTCCGTACTTTTTTTTCTGCTTCCTGACTAGTGTATCGTTTTTACCGACAGATCACACACCTGTCCCCTTTGGTAATGCAACTCAATAAACTTTAATAAGTATCAGATGCCCTTAAAATAATTAATAATTACAAAAGAAAATTGTAAGTATGCATACTGTAATTAATTATAGTATAATTGCAACTTTCTTGTGTAATTATTAATTATTTAAAATTTAATTGCTTTCTTTTACAGAGGAAGCAATTCAATTTGTTGTAATTTTGAAAAATTTATTTTTCAACTGTAACTTTTCAAATTATCACATTTTATAGCTGATGTAAAAAAAATGTATACAACTTCATAGCTAGTTTTAATATTTTTGAGAATTGATAGTACCGTGCCGCAATTTATATCATAAAAATAAAATTGACATTCATGCAAGACGCGCTACCCGCACTCAAAATCGAATCGCTAAGAACTAATATTTATTGGATTGTAAATTCAATAAAAATGTATAGCTTTTTATCCGTGAGAGCTTTTTCAATTAGTTATATTTTCAATAAGTGGCAATAAAAAAAATACAGGGACGCAGGAGAATAATGGGGGGCCTGGGTCGACTGATTTTGAAAAGAAAGGATAAGAGAAAAACGAAACAAAATAATCAAAAAGAGCCTGCGCATGACTTTCTCCGATCCTCTCTTTCTTTCTAGCGTAATGGATTCCAGGAGCGAACAGGCGAATAAGGAAATATTTTTAATACTTTAATTTTTACATTCTTAACATTTTAAATACTAATGAAATTATCTCATTAATTATACATAAACAACCATTTAGTAAATATTTTAATATTATTTAAGAAGGATTAGTTTAAAAGAATAGAATATTTAATAAATAATGAAAATTGTAATTATTGAACTAAATCAAATTGATTTTAGATGGAAAATAGTTTGATTGAAAATAATGAACTACTTTCAGAATGTTTTTCAACGTACGTGTAATTTGTATGAATAATTATTAATTTAAATATTGTGAAGGAGCCTCAGGCAGAATTTTCGCCCCTGACTCGGACGAGTTGGAGTAACACGGCGAATCGAAGAGAGAGGAGAAGAGAACCGGGTTCGGGTCAATAAGACGCGAGAGAGAGGCAAAGAGGCAAAGCTGGTGCGCATTCCCAGGGCCAAGCATCGGCCAATCTAACGAAAGAATAGGGATTAGCAAAGTTCATATTTCAAAGCAAAAATTTTTTAATCAAAAAAATTAAAAACTTCCTTTAAATATTCAATTTTTTTCTATCATTCCAAAAACCAGAAAAAAATGTTTACCAGTAAAAACAATTACGATTTTTTCAGTAGAAATAGAATTTCTACGACTAAGGGCTTTTTTACATTTTCAAATAGAGGATTCAATATTTGTTCAAAAACAAAGAATCTTTTCGAGACTAAATAATTATTTGAATGATTAGAAAATTAAAAATTGAGTTGGTCCCTCTAAATAAGATGGAAAGAAAATACAATTCTCTTTCTATTATCGAAATAATCATTTATTTTTTAAAAGAAAAGGGAAGAGATTAAAGACCTAGGATTGCAATTTCAAGGAGAATTAACCGTTAACAATATAAAATTGGAAATTCAAAATGGCGAGGCCAGTAATCGAATTGCAGGGAAAAAATTAATTTGTTGCGCAAACGAGGGGAATAGACAGAGTACGCTGAACGAGGGGGGTGGGAGTAGGGAGGAGAGAAGGGGAATTCTCGAGTCACGACAAGCGTCGCTGTAAAGTCGGGGATAGCCGATCTTCCACGAAGTTTAACGATCACAGAGCGAACCGATTTCGCTTCGAAAGAGACGAAAACACAAGCAGGCCCTTTCGAAATCCTCAACATTTTCCTCGCATCGACCCTTCCCTACCAACCGAACCCCTTTTTTTTCTAAAATCATGCACCGTAACTGAGTGAAATTATGATCTACCGGGTGATCTTATTAACTGTTAAAAACAAAGCGGGCCATAATATTCGACTTTTAAATCATTGAATGTCGATAAGAAGTGAACTTCTAACGCTTTCAGTTTAGAATTATTTAATCTCTATATGTAATTAAAAAATTTTTTTTAATAATTTAATTTGAAATTAATTGTAATTATTATTTTCTTCTGTTTCAAATACCTTATAGATATCCATTAAAAGTGCACTCGTGATTCCTGATGTTTTTTTTCTTAGAGTGGAAGTTCTCGTTGCAGATCACAACTGAACAGAAATGTTTTTGTAACGTTCATTATATGTAGTAAAGAAATATTTGACTTTCTATAATTACAATAATTACTAATATTAATAATAAAATATTACTATAAAAATATTATAATTATCATCAATTATAAATAATTATCGTGAAAAATTTTAACTTTTTTTGGTTTTGTGTTGAAAACTTTAGGTGGAAATTATTAAATTTGGCTTAAATGCCAGAAATCGACCTCGATCGTTTCGATTAGATAAAATGGAATGGATTATAACTTATAGGCTTGCACGCATTCTAGTCCGGTCATTCTTACGAAACTATCCAAATGGATCCGTTCTCTCATTAGATTGATATTCCACCGAAATAATTATTTATTTAGAAGCAATTAATTTATTCCTTTCATCAATAAAATGAAAAAATTTCAAGTTTTGCATAAAGGTAGCACTAAAAATTATAAAAATCATCGATTTTTAATTATTTAGAATTGATAAAATGATAAATTACAAGCACCATGATTACACTCTAATTTGCAGTATTATTAAATTGCAAAAAATATTTTTTATTAATCATAAATTCTGATCATCTGATCCCTCGTCCTTAATTAGTTTTCTTAAATATAGAAAGTAGCAGGTAAGAATAAGAGTCAAAACCTTGGTGCAGAACCGGTTATGGTATCGGCGAATTTACTTCCTTTAGGCTAATGGCAGATACGAGTTTATACATTTTTTCAAAAAAATTAGACAAGTCAAAAATAAATAATATTACTAATATATTTAAAATTTATAGATTATCAAAATTCTAATAGTAAAAAAACTATTGTATAAATTTAAAAAAATCAAATATTGCAACTTAAAAACATTGCAGTAGAACTATGTTTTTGAAAAATGCAGAATTAAGCGTTCCCCGAAAAAATATATAAATTGCACCTGCTTGATAATTAGAGGCGGGAAATTGAGGGCAGGATAATAAACTCTTGTTTTACCTAACTGCTCCTTTTTTCTAAGTGCAGCTGCACGAATTGACACATGGTTAAAGTTTGCCTATATTTTTGTAGAGGCGCATAAATATCGCCCAAATTTCCTTTTACATAATAACCATTTAACCGAAATTTATCATCGAATCTAAATTTGCTCTAATATTTATACATCTGGATTTTTTTTTAACTAATCTCTGTTTATCCAATTCAACATTAAGTCTAATTATTATATACTCAATTATCAATTTACTCTAATTATCATCTGCCCTAATATCAATTTTTTCTGTTTGCCCGCAATAGTATTTAACCTGCTTTCTATTTGAAGGACATTCCATTGTTTCTAAAGTTTATTTTTCCGAAACATAGTTTAACCGATTTTACAAATACACGAAATAAAATTTGCTCTAATATGCACGAATTGGCTCGAATTGACATTTGGCATAACTTCTCTTCGGCCGAATTGTTATTTTATCTAATTTTCAGTGATCAGAATTATCGAAAGCCAGAATTTACTGTAACAGAATTATCATTTGTCCTAAACTCAGTACTTGTCAATTTTCAACCTGAGTTTTTGATCAATTCACAGTCAGTAAGGCATGTAGATGGCACCTTGTAATATACTTCTTCAATACAAGTGAAATGCGCGGGTAATTTAATTTAATTGTGTATAAATAATTATTATCTATTTGAAAAATAGAAACATTGTTATTTCTCGACAGTTTCGATTTTTCAAATAGATAATAATTATTTATACACACTCTTGCCTCACTTGTCTTTAATAGTTTAATACACAATGCGACTACACGAGCTTTAGTAATCTGCAGGCTTGGAGCTATACCCTCATTAGCATTACCCCCCCCCCTGCTCTCCTTACAACTGTTATGCACCAGAGAATATAATTAGTAGTAATTTAAAAAATGTACACGTTTTGTTTGTAAGAAATATAATTTTTTAATTTTCAGGATGTACGATTACAACGTAAAACAAGGAAGAGCACTAACCAGAGGAGTAGGGTGAGGGGGGCAGCTTTTTATTAAAGAAAAAAAAAAAGAGAAAGCCTAAGGCAGTACTTTGAAAATTACTTCAGAGACTGCTACTTAAAATATTTGTATTTATTAGGAGTAATAATTTCTTAAATTAGTTCTATATAATTGTTAAACTTCCAATGCTCTTTTTTTAAATTCTTTCCTGATTGAAACAAAAGTTTCAATGAATTATAATTGCTTTTTATATTTTACTTTGTTTAAATTAAATTGTTTTTTATCATATTAAATATTATCTTATATATGACAAAAAGATTAATATAGAATATAATTCAATATAATATATTTAATTAAGATAATTAATATATTAGAAATAAAATATATTATAAATATATTAATTTTCTTATCATATATTTAAGTTATAACCTATTTTGACGATTACTGGGACCGTCACGATTTCTAGGACCTTTACACATTTAATTAATTTTACGTCGTAGATAGAACATGGTTTCAATCCTGAAATGATAAATTATAAAGGTCCTCACAGCGAGTACAATGACAGATTTATATTTTCATTGCATTGCTACTATAGTTTTCTGAGACTTTTCAAGATATACGCAGTTAAATTTCCTTAAAAAATAATTTATAGTTAACTAGTTTTTGAGTAACTAGTGAAAGTTACGTTACAGTTACTAGATAAAGTAACTTTAAGTTACCTAAAAAGCTACTTTTTTCTCTTCCCTAGTTTTTTAATTTAAAAATAAAAATAATTAATATAAGATTAATCAAATTATTTATAATTATTTATTATTATAATAAAAATATTAGTAATTCGTCAAAATATTTGTTTCCTGTTTTCTTACATTCAAAAATAGTACTTTAAACAACATCTAATTGTGTTATTATTTTTTCTTCAATATTTATACCGTTACAATAAAAAAAAAAAAGAAAAGATTTCTCCTTCTTTTGGAAAAACATTTTGCAGACTCTTCTGCCCTATCGCCGCTTGAAAACAAAACAAAAACAAAAGATGATGGCGCAATTCTAACCTTACATTTTGCATTATAAGAAATAATTCGCGACAACCGAAAAGTAACAAACTCACCCGATCTTTCACCATATTCCAAATCTAAAAATAAACTAGTTCAAAATTTAATTCGTAATGAAAAGAAAAAAGTTAATTAATAATTCCGAAGATTGGACGCTGGCCTCGCATGCAATACGAATATGGAGATGGACACATACATTTACATCGTGTATCGTTGTGTCATGCGTATACATTGATTGCATTCCCACCATTTTATTTGCAACGGGAATCACAAGGCGGGAAGGGGAAACGCATCGGTCTCGTCAACTTCCAAGTAGGAGGCAATGGCGAAAGTGAAACGTTAAGAAGAAAAACAGAAAAGACGCGCCCGCAATTTACAAAACAAAGAAACTCAGAAAAAAATAAATCAATACATATATATACATATATAGACTATATAAAGTTGAGAAAGAAAACAGAAAGGAAAACAACCTCCCCGCGAGTCTTGCTCATTGCGTCGCACATCAAGAATACTCCCATTTTTATCCACCATTGTGAATTCGAATAAAAACAATTTTTATATCTTCTAGCTTCTCTTTTTCGAAAAACAAGTATTTCACTAAATATTTGCTTCCTACAACTGAGATAATTGAATTAACTTTCGAGTCAAAATATTCTACATATATATAATAAATATTGGATAAAAATTTGCCACGCTGAAATGAATTATCGCGAAAAAAAAGTCCGATAAATCCAGCGGGCGAATTTCCCTATGTCGAAAAATCTCGATCAGCTGATTCTCCCGGGAAAGCGATCTACTGCGGAAAATCGCTCCGCCTGACGTTTGACGTTTCCTGCGGTGGGCGGGAAATCGGAAAGACACCGATTTTGCCCAAATTCTGTGATGTAGACAGGTCTGGTGACAGAAAGTCTACCTCTTTTTTCTCGGCTTGTCGAAAAACGATCAACGATTTCGGGAAACTTGCTCGTTTTTCCAAGAACAGCTACGAAAAAAGGTAATCGGTCAGACCAGAAGAGTTGAGACCTGCTATGGAGGTGATCAAAGCGGTCGAGTTTATTTTCGCCCTCTTTGGGGGCTTCCTAATTTTTTGAAAGCTGCGTCAATCCCGAAAAGTGAATTAGCCAAGTTTCCCATTTATCGGGATATTTATCAGCGATTTTTGTGAGCGGAGTTCAAGGTCGGTTTTTTCGCCCGAGGTTCCCAAGTAAAAACAGATAGGACAAACCTCACTCTGGCCTTATCCACGGGCAGCCATTTGCCTTGACGGTTGCGTCGTGAAATAAAAGAGCGACGATATCGTCCACGGAATCACACTCGCGTAACACTTGAGCGCACCTTTTGGGATCAAAGCCACTCCGTTACACGACGCACCGCGAAAATCTGTCAACGTCTCGCTGTTGAGCTATTTGGATTTTTCTTACCTGAACACGGGTCTTCTACAGCTAAAAGGATTCTTGGCTTCGAATATCGCGACCCCACGCCACTCGTATGGCATATGGAAGCCTGCAAGGAAAATGTGGTCAGCTATTGGCGCATTTCAGATAAGCCGCAAAAAGTAAACCAATCAGCGCGAACCTTTTACGTTTTGAAGAGTTTCTTTTCGCCCCACCATGACGAGGTTGTCTGCTCGAGAAAAGGGCGGCAAAGAGAGTTTCTGCCTTCCCGGCTCGGGAATTTTAACATAAAATTGGAGAAAATTAGGGTAGGCCCTCTAGGAAGCTGGTAGGAATTCTTTTTCGTGATTATCTTGAAATTTGAAGAATGACTATGAAAATTGAGAGGATTTTGAGATTTAAGGTTCGGTGGGTTGGAAAAGAGATTGACGATAGAGGGCAGCACCTATCGGTGAGTAAGCAGCTGTCGCTGTCAGGGGTACCAAACTTGGGAAAGTAAATCTCGAGATCAAAACAACAAGAAAACATGTTTGGAGGATTATAATTTATGGCGGTGGGTCTGCTGAGAAAGGAAGAGAAATTGTGATTTAATGAAGAAAAAGAAAGAAACAGTGGAAATTGGAGTGTGGAGAAGTTGAAAATTTGAATGCGGATTTTGTAGAGAGGAAAGCGAGAGCTTGGAGAAAAATAGAGAGATGGGGAATTATAGTTACTTTTTCTTTGGAAATGTATTTTATTAGATGTATGTATATGTATTCATGACATATTATCTAGGTTAATACATTTAATAATCGGAACGATCGTAGGTACAAGGATTTATAATGAGGGAGAAACTTTTTCTTTTTTTTTTTGGAAGAGACATTTTTTGAATATTGTTTTGAAGGATTTTTAAAAACTATTTTTAGATATTTTTAAGTTGCGAAATATAAAAAATAAGAGGGATGCGCAGATTTAGTGCGCGGTAAGAAAATGAATTCTTCGTTCTTGGCGGATGTAAATACAAAAGTGATACATATGTATGTACATACTGTTTACACGAATGCATTTAGACCAGGGACGAATTATGAAAAAAAAATATGATGCCCTATTTACCTTTAAAAATTGATTAATTCCACAGAACGAAAAAAATCCAATTTTAATATCTTTTAGATTAGAACTTGGCTCCAATATCTTTACCATTTGGAAAATGAATAGTTCTGTTTGGATCGCCAAAATGTTTATTTTTAAAATTCGTTGAATAAAATGGACGAGAAATTGAAGTCTAAAGTTAACATTACATTTTTCAATTGAGGATACTTTTCATGCAAAATATATTCAATTAGACATACTCAATATTCCCTTTCACTAAGAAAAAGATAGTTATTTTTATTGAGCACTCAAATAATGCTTCCCTGGCAATTGCAGGTATGTGCAGTTCGCACTCACGATCACGACTCCCTCACTTCCAGTTTCATAGTTGGCAGCACTGCTTCATTGCACACATACAACCACGCTCGTAATACAACATAGGCATTACAAACACAAAGCCAAGCCAGCAAGCCGGATTGTATCGTGTGGTACGCGACGCATATTGTGCCGTTTTCTTTATCTATGTTCTTGCCATGAATAAGCTATTACAGAACAAATTGTGCAGTGAATTGTCTCAAAATAAAACTTATTTAACCTTATTTAACGTCTAAAATCAGTGTTCGAGTCTCAAATCTGCAACATAAACTCCAAAATTTTGCCGAACCTAGCGGACGAAATTTTCTCCTGTCATCGAAAACGCTTTTGCGATAAGTATAAACCGAAAACTCCATTTTTCCAATAAAGTGATTCCGTTTTACACAAGAATTAGTTTCCAACTATTTTCGGAACATTCAATTTTTTTCGGTTGTCCATTTTTCATGAAAATGAGGAAAATAGTTTCGATTTAGAAACTCAAGCAAACTTTCTTGCCGGGGAAAATCATGTGTGAAAAGTGCAACTTTTGTTATAGAAAGTTTTTCCGAGAAAAATCCTAAAACTTGGATAAGTTGAAAAGGCTCCAAAAAGCCGGTTTATCACTGGTTTTTATAATAAAAGGGTTGATAATCTAGAAATCATGAACGGATTCAGCACCGGGGAAGAGGATTCAAGGTGAGTTAGGAAAACTACGACACTTTTCCGTTTTCCGGATATATTCTCGTTCGAGAGAATTCATTGTGAGGATTTTGAGTTTTACCAGCAGTCGGCACCCGATGTTTTTAAAATTTTTATTTCGTTTTTAATATTGCCTGGAATTTGTATTATAAACTAAAATTTCGTAATTTTCTATTCATGTATTGATAAATCGAACGTTTTTAAATTTTAGACGTTACAATAATTCGAAGGTGTTTAAATTTGATAAGTTTTAAAAATCGAATGTTTTTTCAATTGTTTTTTAAATTCTAAGCTCAAAATTCGGTTTCTTCTTTTTTCTTGATAAATATTATTATGTTTCTTTAGTCGTATATTAATAATACATTTTATTTGATTCAAAGAAACTGTTTTCTGGATGTAGATATTTTTTTGTTTTGTATAGCTACTAATTCATAATCATTTTAGAGGAGCAGCGGACCAGATTTGTTGTCTGATTGAGGAAGGTGAGAGATGTGCCCGGCCAGCTGGAAATGCATCATACAGTAAACGCATTCAAAAAACAGTAACTCAGCGGCGACTCAAACTCAACCTCGAACCTTCGGTATGAATATTTTTTCTATTTTATATGAAGTTAAAATAAAGACATTAATTTAAAAAATAATTTTTTAAATGTCTACCTATCTAAATAAAATAAAAATGATTTAATCTTCTTTCTAGGCTCGTCATATATACATTTGTGATTCTCACAAGCTAATGATCCAATACGCAAGGACCAAACAACAGCAGAGAAGACGAAAGGACTCTGACGATGATTCTGGAGAAACGGACAACGACCTGCCAGAAGTTGACCTTTACCAACTGCAAATTGGAACTTTGAGGCGCTACAAGCGTCATTATAAAATTTCCACGAGGCCAGGATTGAACAAGGCCCAGCTTTCTGACGTCAGTATTTTTCAATTTCTTTTTTCCTTTAAGGAAGTATTAAGTATTAAATATTTATGATATCAAAAAATTTCTGGATACTTAGGGTAATTTACACTTATTTTACCATAAATTTTTAAAGAATCGAATATTTACGGTAAAATTGCCACAAATTACATTTTTCACTAAATTTTCGGAAATTGTAAGTTTGCTTTTTATTGTTTTTCAAATCGTAAACCCTTAAAATTTCAACATTTTTTAAATAATAATTTTTGTATTACTTTGCAGGCATTGATGAAGCACTTCAAGCAAATTCCGGTTGTGGAGAAAGAGGCCCTAAGTTATTTCTTCTACACGGTAAAGACGAACGGAAACAAGCTGGATCAGAAGAATGGATTGAGTAGCGAGGCAACGTAGCCTCGGTCTTTACTCGAAGAATCTATCGATGTTGTCATATAATTTTATCGATATCAATTTATAAATAGTTTTTATTTGTTAATAAAATAATAATAATAGACGTCCACGTAACAGTATATCGAATCTTATGACTGATCAAAAAAAAAGTATCGAGAGAGGCGAAAAATAGACTGAAAAGTCATTAACTATTCGAAGAAATAAGAAATTTTAATATAAATCTAAAATTTTGTGATTCAACAAACAAACTCCTCTATTCGAAACTAAATTCATTGTATGAAAATAGATTCAAGTCTAAAGAGTTTTTGTTCTCGTAATAAAATTTAAAACCTAATTCTGACAATTTGAAAAAATAAACCCTCTCTTGTATTTTAAGATAAAGAAAATTGCAAAGAAATCAGTAAAAAAATTTGGAAAGAATGATCTTTTTATTTTACTTTCTGGAATCAAAATCTCTATATTTACAATCATTTGAATTTCTGTATCTATGCTTGCGTGTGTGATCGTGTGGCTGTGTAAATTTTAAATTTACGTTAGTGGCGTCCATAATCAGTAAAAAATCATAATTAAGTTATAAGATTTAACTTGTAAATTTCATTATAATGTTATACATCTATTATACATAAAGAAAAATATATAATTTACTTATTGTATGTTTTAAATGAACTTACATATACTTTAGAGAATTGTGGAGTTTTTATTTTATTTTTCTTGAGAAATTTGTAGTTTAAGATTGTAGGATGAAGAAATTTTTGTTCATATAAGATCTTTAGTAGAAACTGTCTGTGTCGTTTCTTCCTCACTGTCCCCACTTAATTCTGTAACATAAAAAAAAAGTTTAACTTTTCGATTTTTACTAACAAGGAAGCTTTTCGAATCAAAAAATGATTTAAACAAAACACGTAAATGATTTTTACCAATTAAAAAATTAAAAAAGGAACCGAACATTTCGTTTATGGAAAAGAATTACTATAACTTTAAAAACATACCAATGTCGGCTAAAACTTTTCTTGTATTCTTAACTTCCAATACTTCCACATCGTTTGCTTCCTCCTTTTCATCTTCTACATCTTCATCTTCTTCTGAGGAATCTGAACTGTGCCATGTATTGTGACCTCCCGAACCGATTAATTTACTCTACAAAAATATAAAATGCAATCAAGATTCACATAAAATATTGTTTACAAATTTTTAGTGTTTGAAAATAATCTTCATCTGGGAAAAATAAATTTTTTTATTTAAATAAAGTAGAAATATAAAGCAGAATGAAGTAGGTAATATTTTTTAACAAACCTTGTCTTCGAACAAATCCGCCGATCCTTCTCCTGTTTTTACAATTATCGAGTTGTATTCCGTTTCCTCTGATGCCATTTCTTCTTTTTCTTCATTATCTTCCATTTCCTCATCTAAATCGACAATAAGTAAAATTTAATCTTTCAAATTAAATAATCTTCAATTAAAAAAGTGATAAGGGTATAAACATAAATACATCCAGTGACAACATTATTAAACTATTTTTTAGAAAAATTTATCATCAGACCTTGAACTTCGGGCTTCACTCCTGTATGCCAAGAAGATAATTTGATGTAGATTTTTTCGGTCATCAAAGCAGTAAGTTTATCGTCCGTAATACAATCTTTAAATCTGAGGGCGGCACTGTTTTCCAATTTTTTATACCTACAGAAAAAGATAATTAGTAATGAATAATTAATAAAATAATATTTTTATGATTTTATCTTTTCAATAAAATAAATACATCAACAAATTTACCGAGCTTCTACATCCCTCTGCACAGTTTCTTTTATCATAGTTGTCAGTTGACCTGCATAATAAGCAGCATAATCCGAAACTGCAGGAAGTACATCGACAGCTAAAGTAGTCTCCGTTAAGTAATCAAAATGTAGACTGCAAACTTCTCTATACGAATTTATACCCATCGTTAATTGTGCTACACCTACTCTTTCTTCTAAATATGTTGGATCGATTACTGTGTGGCCACTAAAAAATAATATAGGCATTTTAAGGGATTTTATGAAACTCATGGAAATTCGTGAAATTTAGATAAAGAATTGCACGTTTTTATATTTCAAGAATTAACAATTCTCAATTATTTTGTCTACTAGAAAAAGGTGTGCAAAACAGTTTAATGATTATATTGATTACGAATACTCACTTCTCAAATACAATGAAGGAAACACAAACTGGATAATGATAAAGAGTTAAGGGTAATGGATCTCTTTCGGAAAACGAGTGGACCGTAATTTCTTCTCCATTCCAAGTAACATCAGGTCGATGAAAATGGGAAAGAGCTGTAATTGCTGCAATGGAAGCACAGTCAATCACGTTTCCATCATGATTTATTATACTTACATCCACTCTTAAATCCCAAACCTGCAAAAAATAAGGTTCTGTTTTAGAAAATAAGTTCTAAAATTCTAAAGAAAAAATTGTATTTAAAAAATAAAAATAAATTTAAAAAAATATTTTGTTTCAAATTTTTTTTATGGACAAACAATCTTTTCCTCATCAAAAAACAGCAAAGTTAATAACAAACCTTTTTCTCCGCCACGATGCAAAGCGATTCCAGATCGATGCACTTTGAATCTTTAATACATTTTTCTATCTGTCGATTGATTAAAGCTGTGCTTTCTGATTGCTTCGAACTTTCGAATTGCGATGAAACAAGTGGATTCAAATTAATATTAACGTGCAACATTCCTTCATTCGGTCGTGAACCTAGAGGTGGTTGAATCTCACAAGAAACTTGAGCGAGGACTCTATACAGAAAGTTATTTAACTCTTATACAACTATTATGTAACTTTACTATGGGACAGTAATGTAACTGTAATGTAAGCTTCATGCAACTCTAAAGTAACAGTTATGTATTATTACATACTTGTGTAATATAGTGAAAGAATCATATTCTAGATCTAGATATGTTACTCAAACGTAACTGTCATAAAACTACTTTGTAAAAATTATATATAACTATTCTGTAATAATTGTTATATAATTGTAATATGTTATTTATTTACATATTCTTAAATAATAATGTATTGTAATTGTTGGGCGAAGTTTCCCACCCTTGAGAGCTGTACACTCATATTTTTAAACAATTAATTATGAATATTTGTACGTACTTAGTTCGACCAAGACTAACGAAACAGCAACCCCAATTCGAGCCAAAATAAATTTTGACAGGACGAGACTCCAGAAGTTTTCTTCCATCCAAACGCTGTAAATACAAATAAATGACGAATCAATTTAACATAAAATTAAATAATTTAATCAAAATAAAGTCTACGAAATGACTTTTCTTCCGGTGCTCCAAAACCCTTAAAAATTCTCTAAAATAAAAGAATCGGGAACTCGACTTACAGTTTCATGTGAAATCGCTTTGTTGACGAAATTTCTTTCACAATGAGTCAAAACCATATCCTTCATTTTGTTTGTTAAGAATTCTGAGCAATCTTGTTCAAAATGACAAAACCTGTTGCGACTTCTTCTCAAGTTGTTTAATACATACAGACAAAGACTGATAGTTGATATGTTCAGTCAAAATACAGCCCACGTGTTCGGTAAGTAACATACCTTACGTAAATTACATGATGCTTTACAGTAATTTACGTACGTATATTATTGCAGAACCCTGCGATCGGACATTTTTTTCATGAACTTTCGTCTAATGAAAAGTTTCATAAAACTTTGAGGGTCTCGTGAAACATTTCAATGTTTCAAAGATGGCGGCGGGAAAATTCAAAACATGCACCAAGTGCCTTCCTTGGAGCATTTTTAAGTATTTAATAAAAAATTTAACACTTTTCTGCAAACGCATTCACAAATATTATAGTTTTACTAAAGAAATACTAAATAATATTAAGAAACAAGTTTAAATGCGGCATGCGCCGACACTTGGTATCTGATACGTAAATTACGTAAAAAATAACCCTCAAGTAATTTACCATAAGTTTTATTGCGTTCATAACCCTGAACTTTTTACACCATTGCATGTTTGCTTTTTGAATTGTCATTTGCATTTACTTGCACTTTGTCGACGAAAACAAAGTCACTTATTTTTGTAACTTTATTTAGTACAAATATACTAAAACTATACTAAAAATATATCAGATTATTACATACTAAACTAGTCGTGTTCTACATCAAAAAAGTTTTGTGCGTAAAATGCAGGCACTGCAGGTAATACAGATAATAATAATAACAATAAAAAAATAATAAGCATTATTAATTTTAAACTTAATGACTAAAGAATTAGTCGAAACAATTTGGTCTTTAAAGGGTTAGTCTGTTATTGTTTACATTATTTACTTATTACAATTAACACATCAGAATTTAACCTAAAAACGTAACCTCAAACCGTCAAAGAAAGATTTATATATACTTTATACAATAATAAAGGAAAGAAATAGAACTATTTATTTCATTTAGGTATTTTAATTAATTTTGAAAGAAGTAGGGATCCTTTATTTAGAAAGAAATATTTTAGTCATAAAATCCTCGTAATTACAAATGTTTTGAATTTCAATATTAATAAGTTAATCAAAAAGTATCAAAATGATATAAACAAATAAATATACGAGGGACGACTGAATATAAATGAATATCAATTTTCGGTACTTTTTCACATTCGAGATTTTGGTTTTTCGGTAAAAAGATATTGTTCCTTAGGGAAAGTTTGAAAGTTTTATTATCATTTTAATCATGAGAAAACATGTTTCCCCTTTTATTAAAATTGTTAAATCGAAATTATCAAACAGGTGGTGCCGTATTAGAAATCATACAAGAAAGTATTAAGAAGTGTTTACTGAATAGTATTTTCGAAACACATTTTTGGGCAAAGATGGCATCTGAAGATAATTCCTGGCGCTCTCCAACCTTTCGACAAGGAATCGCTGCCCGAATGTAAGATTTTACTTTAGATTTAAAAATTATTTTAATCCAGAAATTCGTGAAACTACAAGAGATAATTTCAGGCGATCGCAAATAATTTCATCAGCTTTTTTTCTTTGTAGTGAAGAGGCGATTCAAACATCCGGAATGCCGACAGCGAAGAATAGCAGTGATATGGAGAATCACGTCTATTTGAAAGCGAAAAATAAGGTTAATATTTCGTGAGAGTTTCATTTTTTATAATCTAATAAGCATTTCAGCAAAAAAGAGATTTTTCCTGTTTGAAAGCGACTATTAAATGAATTTGTTGATCAGAATTGTTATAAAAACTAGATAAAACTTGTAAATTTAAATAATTTGTTAAACCCTTGTAAAAAAAATTCAACTTGATGTATGGTGAAATAAGTATGTATAATTAGGATTATTAATTTAAAAAAAAAGTAAATTTTGAATGAGGAATTCTTGTTTTTTAGGAGGAATATTTGGGCTTTGTCGCAAGGCTGATTCTCCACGTGAGAGACATGAGTAAGTGTCAGTTAATATTACAAAATTTTAGTTTTGTCTTCTTTCTGTAAAAAATAATAAACTATAATAATATATTTATTTGTAGATACAAAGAAACAAAACGGAGGAATGGCTCAAGGAGGTGGGCAAGGTCAGGGAATGTCCGATCCCATCGGAGCGTTGCAAACTTTAGCGAGACAAGGGACTGGAAATAATCAAATGATGGGAATGCCAAACTCTGGGCCAAATCCTCAAGGAATGGTCGCTCAACCTAACACCAATTCAGCAACAAATCGTAAGATTTTTCCTAACCATTTTGTTTTAAGGCCAAATGCCAAATGTGACTTTAGCTATATATATTCCGCCAACTTTCTCGTAAATAAATAAATAAAATATATTTTGCACAGCAGAGAGAAGTGGATTAATTTTGTTCTCATTGCTTCCTGCTGCCCAAAATGTATTTTACTTACTTATTTTCGAGAAAGTTGACGGAACTTATCTATAGCTAAAGTCACGTATGGAATACCACGTATTCTAATACAATTTAATGCTATTGGTTGTTTATAAGAATGTTTTAATTAATTTATTGGTAAAATATTAATATAGATTTGTGGTTGCATAAATTTGATTTGCAGTTCTCCAGAGTTTGAATCAACGACCCGTGCAAGGAGTGAATATGGCCGGGATGCAAAATAAAATGCAAGGAATGGGAATGATGCAGGGACAAGCAGGTGCAGCAGTGGGCCACATGGGCCAAATGCAGGGAATGCAGAATAACGCGATTCTCACGCAGATTAATCAAATTGGACAAGGTAACATGCCTCAACAGTTGGTGCAAATCGGACCTGGCCAAATGGGACAAATGGGAACGCAAATGGGAGGCGGACAGCCGCAGCAAAACATGCAGGTTTGAATTAATTAAATTGGTGAGAGAGACTGGGGCTATTCGGGACACTTCTTTTTTTTAATATTGTGAATGCATAAGAATTATTTTTTGAAAATTGTACATACCTTTCGAAACCTTGAATCCTCCCTTAAGATACGCTGTAAACAGATTCTCTCTAACTTCGATGTGGTGTCCCTAATACCCCCGGCAACGGGTAATTAGAGACAGGCACCGGGGCTATTAGGAACACGTTGCGCAATAGCACGTAAAAATTCAATAAAAATTGGGGAACATTCTTTTAAAGCTCTTTAATTGATTATTTTTAATTAACACAAATAATATATACTTGCGTGTTAAACAATTCTAGTCGCTCAAGTCAATGATGACCTGTTAACCTTTTCTTGGTGCTTTTATTTTCAACAGAATCAAATTCAAAATCAAGTTTCTGGACCGATGGGTAGTGGAATGCAAGGCGGAATGCAGCAGCAAATGAATCAAATGGGCTCAGGGCAAATTGGCCCAAATCAAATGCAGCAGCAGATGCACAACGTTCAGCGAAAGGTTGGAAATTTTGTTGACTTTGGAGTAGTTACTCGATCTCAGATTTTAAATTATTTAATTTTGATAGTTTGATTTAAAAACTAATATTTTTAAGTAGCTTGAGTGTTAGTTTCGAATTTCTACTAGTGAATTTACAAATTCAAAGATTGAGAAATACAATCTTCACTTTAAAATGTAGCTGTTAAAAATTATAATTTAATTTCAGCCTCCAGAGATGATGAATGTTGGATTTCCGGGACCAAGAAACGTTACACCAAATCAGTTTTTAAACCAGAGTCCTTCGCCTTCCGCGCCGAGTCCTGGAGGATTGGGAGCTCCTCAAAGGTAAAACTTTATGTTCTGAAAATCAAAAAAACAATGATTAGTTTACGAATTGTAAGGAAGATTAAAGAGTTAATTACATATTTCATTTGCAGCAATCAAATGGTGCCTTCACCTGCTTTGGCTCCGTCTCCGATGTCTCAACCCTCCGTTCTTTCTGGACAACGCTCTATTGGTAACTTACCAATTTAACCTACCAATGCTTAATATTTTATATTAATTAATTATTTAAGTAAACTGCTCCTAACAAAGATTACAAAAAGTTCTCTTTTAAAAATATTTCAAGAAAATTTTTATTAATTATTTTAGGTATGGCACCATCTCCCAGCAGTTCTCTGAATACTCCTGCTGGATTAGGTGCAGCGCCAAGTCCTATGGAGGATCACGTTTATAAAGAAACGCTTAGAAGACTCATGAAATACATTGACCCGCTAAGAAAAATGGTTGCTAGATCAAATGGAGAAGGAAGTGAGTTTTTCGTTTTTCCATTTTCACTCACTTCTTTGTTTATAACAAATTCAATAAATTTTTAAACAATTGCTAAGCTATAGGAATAACCCGGCGATGGTGAAATGTTTATATTTTTTTTATCTACATACTTTTTTCTCATTTATATATTTGTTTAAATTGAACACAGACGCCGACAAAACTGCCAAAATGAAGAAGCTGCTTGAAATTTTATCGAACCCGTCGAAAAGAATGCCACTGGAGACATTACACAAGTGTGAAATTGTTTTGGAGAAAATGGACTTTTCGAAAAGAGGTGACGGCAGCGTTGGCCCAGCACTTGCAACTCTTAAAGAAAATCATTTCTTCAGTCCACTTCTCGAAGCAGTAAACACGCATTTGCAAAGTCCAGTAGCCAATCATACGTTGCAAAGAACCTTTGGCCCCTGTCTGGAAGCATTCTTTGGTCCAGAAATCAAGTAAGTCATTAATTCATTCGTTAATTTATTTTTATAAACCATTTGGATTCAGTATCTAACAATTATTATAATTAGGTATTTTCATAGCATTATAGAGCCACAAAAGATCAAATTGTTCTAATTACATTATTTGTTACATAAAATAAGAGATTGAATTTCGAAGTAACAACTTGCACCCAACACCCTTAAAAATGAGAATTTGTAAAAAGTATATTTTGTTTCTTAATTTGCAGGAACCTTCCGCCACCTTTAAAACGCCAGAAAGTCGAGGAATCTACTAGTGAAATTCCTGACGTCTTACAAGGAGAAATTGCTAGGCTTGATCAGAGATTTAAGGTTGATTAAAAATTTTATTTACTAATTTTTATGAATTACATTTTTCACAAATTCTTAACGTTAATTAGATATTAATTGCTAATAAAGTTTCCTTCTTCTTCAGGTGAGTCTGGATCCGGCGCAACAAAGTGGATCACTTTGCATTCAATTGATTTGCTGGCTAGATGATCGCCACCTTCCTTGTGTGCCACCAGTTTCAGTCACAGTTCCAGCGGATTATCCTCTGACGCCACCTCGATGCGTAATGGCCCCTCACGAATACACCACTGCTTTTCTTAGCGGAGTAAAAGAAGCTCTAAGTGCTCGAATTTCGAAACTTCCAAAACAATTTTCCGTCTCGCAGCTTCTTGACACCTGGGAAATGAGCGTCCGCCAAGCTAGCGCTCCCTCCTCTAAAACTGCAACAACCGCTGAAATTTTAATGGGAATTTAATTAATAAGAAGACATCGAATTTTTCTCCATTTCAATTAAATTTAGACTCATTTTAAATGTATTTAGATAGATTTAGAAAACTGAAACGTTTAATCTTTCAACTTCAGCAAGCTTGAATTGGAAGATTTTTTTATGTCATAAGAATTTGATTTCAATATACAAGTTGGGGAAATATCAAAGTTTACTAGAATTTGTGTCTAGAGTGACTTTTTTTAAAATTCTTATCAGAGAATCTATTAGATTTTTTTTAGATTATTTTCTGACGAGTGTGGAATTGAATCTCTGATTTTTTGAAAATTTCTTGAACAATGTTTAAAACAAATTGTATGGGGAGTTAAGGATTAGGAAATTTAGGTACAAGATAATAAGAGAAAGAAGGGAAATTAAATTAAAACTGTTGTGATTTATACGTTTAGATTTTTTTCATTTATTTATTTATAATCCAATAAGAGAAAAATCTTGATTGGGTTTATAATTGCAAATTATATTACTTGAATAAATACCGTATATTACGGTACATTATTTCGAAATGCGAACAAATGTCATCAATCATATTCATCAAAGTTAAAGGCTCTTTATTCTTTCGCGACTGAATTTAGTTTGGGAGTTTCCACTTAGTGAAATTTTAATCATACCATTTAAAATTCTGTATTTGGTATATTATTTATAAAGATGAGTTGTAAGGAAGTATTATACCAACCTAGATATTTTCAGACTGTATTCATTTAGAATAAATAAATTCACGTATTATAAGAAAAATCCCGATTCTTATTTTTAGTTCTTGAGTTCCTTTGAATTCTCTTGATTTTTCAGGGCTGTTACCGGAGCAATGAGGATCACGCCAACAGCGGTAGTTAGCCTTATTCTCTGTGAGGAAACATCCTTCATGTCTTATGTCGGTAACCGGCGCTTGTTGGGTTCCGACAACAAACCCTCGGATCAGCTATGCTGGAACCAGAGGAGATTAAGGCTCTATCAGCCAGCGACATTCTATAGGCTTCGTTAAGAGGACTTAAATGGGAGGCTAGACAGCGTCTAGGGTTAAAGGATTAGGCAAAATGGACTTTTAGCCTCAGCGTTCTGAGCCTAACAAATGAAAAAATCAAAATTTATATCAAACTCATATAATTAACTATATTTATAACAGTTTAATATTACAAGAGATTGAAAGGGAAAACATTTTTAATATCAATCAAAAATTCTCTCAGTAATAATATTAATTGTGAATCGTATAAAACTAATTTTCTAAACTTAAAATCTTTAAAAACGTCAAATTGAAACTTCGGATTGATTTCGAATGAAAAATTGTTTCAGATTGACTTACAATCTCCCATTAATTTAAATAGGATGTTTGTCCCAAACTTTAGGGAACGTAACGCCTACAAATAATTACAAGTTGTTTATCTCGTATAAAATAGCTAGGCCAAATTAATTTCAAATCATATGTAGACTGCGTATGTTCAAGTTCATGCCTATTTTAAATGATTTGAAATGAATTTGCCCTATAATATAATATAAAATATATAATATCAAATTTCATGTAGAATTTGAACTAGCGGTTTACACCAAATTTAAAACTCTCAATAATAGAGGCATTATAAAATATATCTAGATTAAAAAAACTACTCATCCTGTTGAAAAAGCTAAGTATTAAAAAAAATCAAGAAACGGAATAGACAAAAAAAAAGTTATTTTCACAGTCCCATTAAAACAGTAGTTGCAGTTGGTGGTTTTCTTGCAGGAGCACTAGCCTGACGAACGCTCATTTCCCAGGTATCCAAAAGTTGCGAGACAGAGAATCGTTGCGGAAGCTTCGAAATTCGAGCACTAAGCGCTTCTTTGACTCCACTCAAAAAAGTAGTGGTGTATTCGTGTGGCGCCATTACACACCGTGGTGGTGTTAACGGATAATCGGCGGGGACTGTTACCGAAACTGGAGGCACACAGGGAAGATGTCGATCATCTAACCAGCAAATCAATTGAATGCAAAGAGATCCACTTTGTTGGGCCGGATCTAAGCTCACCTGCAATTATAGGAAATTTCACTTTAACTTCATAGAAATTGAAAAATTTCAAATATTAGGGCATGCGCATACACTTTCTCCAAAACTTTTCAAGTCCCAATCTTTAGAAACAGCGAAAACAATTTAAATCTGCGCTTTGTATGAATTGACCTGCGTGGAGGTCATGCCATACTTTTTAGAATAGGATAAAGAAGCAACTTGATTCCAATGTTTTACCGGGACTTACTTTAAATCTCTGATCGAGCCTTGCAATTTCTCCTTGCAAAACGTCGGGAATTTCATTCGTTGAATCTTCAATTTTCTGTCTTTTCAAAGGCGGTGGTAGATTTCTAAAAAAATGAGGATTTCAAAATAGTAATATGTTTCAGAAACAATAATATGTACCTAATAACTTGATCATTAAAAAGCTGAATATTAAATATGAAGCACTCACTTAATTCCGGGGCCAAAAAGTGCTTCCAGACAGGGTCCGAATGTTCTCTGGAGTGTATGATTGCTGACTGGACTTTGCAGATGTGAGCTCACTGCTTCCAAAAGTGGACTGAAAAAATGCTGTTCTTTCAAGGTTGCAAGAACGGGTCCAACGCTGCCGTCACCTCTTTTTGAAAAATCCATCCTTTCCAAAACAATTTCACACTTTTGCAAAGTTTCCAAAGGCATCCTCTTTGTTGGATTCGATAAAATCTCGAGCAGTTTTTTCATTTTAGCGGTTTTATCCGCGTCTATTTTAAATCAAAATATTGTCGATTCATAAACGAAACTTATAAAAATAAAAAATAATGAAATAGGAGAAAATTAGTCAAAGAAAGAAAAGAAACAAAGTCGAAGAGAATATTCAAAAATAAAAGATTCTTACTTCCTTCGCCGCTCGACCTTGCAATCATTTTCCTCAAAGGCTCAACGTACTTCGTTAGTTTCCTGACTTTCTCTTTATAAGCGTGATCTTCCATAGGACTCGGATTTCCGGTCATGCCTCCCGGCGTATTTAAGGAACTGCTAGGTGAAGGGGCCATGCCTAGAGTGAAAAATAATAATAAAATTAGTACTCAAATTTCTTATAAGCTTTCAAAATTGGAAGACAAATAATAAGATTTTCTTGTAACTTACCTATGGATCGTTGCTGACCTGAGTGAATTGATGGTTGGGACATTGGAGATGCAACCAAAGCTGGGGAAGCTACCATCTGATTGCTGAAATTTCAGCAATAATAAATATAATAGGATTCCAATATAATAGATAAAATGTCTTAAATTAAATTGATATGAGGCTCAAAAGTATGTCACAAAAATACCGAAAAAAATAAAATACAAAAATAAATAAATCCACCCAAAAATGGGGAAAAATCATGTTTATATTAAGGGTATGTGATATACCTACAGTAAGAAAATTGTATCAATTTAACGTTTCCAGAAATGAACAGTTGAAAGACATCCGTTTTCCTGTTTTTAATCATTTTTCAGTTTCAGCGAAAAATATTTATTATTGTAGACACAAGGTTGTGGAAACCTAAAATCAATCAAATTTTCTTATTGTAAGTATCACATGCTCTTAAGAAAAATATCCGAAATCATGGATTTTACAAAAAATATCGTATGTGCCACAGAAGAGAGGGACTTTGTCGTGCATATTTTCTGTACTCGTTGAAAAAATAATTTTTCTCGCCCTTAGTGCGTAATATACTATTTTTAAATATTTTTTATGAAATCTTTATAATATTCTTTCTCTGTTCTTACCTTGAGGGAGCCACTAGACCTCCAGGACTCGGTACTGAAGGAGAAGGACTCTGCCTTAAAAATGTGTTTGGTGTAACGTTTCGTGGTCCTGGAAAACCAGTATTTAACATTTCGGTGGGCTGAAATTTTATAATTATGATATGGCATGTTAAATTAGAAATATTTTTAAATTCTAGAACATTCTAGAAACCTAATGGCTTGAGATTTCTAACCTTTCGTTGAACGTTAAGAATTTGCTGCTGCATCTGATTCGAGCTAATTTGGTTTGAGACCATTTGACTCATCTGTTGCTGCATTCCACCAACTATCGATCCCCCTCCCATTTGTCCAGATACTTGATTTTGAATCAAATTCTGCAAAAAAGAATATTAATTTTTAAACACTGCGCATACATTGAGTGACATTTGAGAGGTAAATTTGTTGACCATTGGCAGGGCCTCTGTTTTGGATTTGTTGACTATTGGAAGAGTCAAGTATATCAAAACTGTACAAGTAGTATGATTTCAACCTCGTAATTATCTAAAAAAACGATTTTATGAAAACTGCTCGACAATTAAATTTCGTTGAAGAAGCGTAAAGACTAAAAAATTTGTAAAAAATTCCAACCTGCAAATTTTGTTGAGACTGTCCTCCCATTTGAGTTCCGATTTGGCTCATTTGGCCCATTTGTCCCATCTGACCAGGTCCCATTTGCACCATCTGTGGATTCATATTTCCTTGACCAATCTGATTAATTTGCGTCATAATCGCGCTATTCTGTATTCCCTGAATTTGGCCCATGTGGCCCACTCCTACTTGTCCCGGCATCATTCCCATTCCTTGCAGTTTATTTTGCATACCTGCCATATTCACCCCTTGTCCTGGCCTTTGATTCAAACTCTGAAGAACTAAAAACCAAATCACAAAATAATTCTAAAAATTAATGCACTTTTAATAAAATTCTACAAGATATTATTTTTCAGTTTAGTAAAAGATGTCCAGCGCTAAAATACTTACGATTAGATGCTGAATTCGTATTAGGCTGAGACACCATTCCTTGAGGATTTGGGCCGGAATTAGGAATTCCCATCATTTGATTGTTTCTGGTTCCTTGTCTCGCTAAAGTTTGCAAAGCCCCAATTGGATCAGACATACCCTGACCTCCGCCTCCCCCACCAGCGGGCACCATTCCCACGCCTTGTTTTTTTAAATCTACCGATAAGAGTCCTTTTATTTTACGAAGCTTTTAAAGAATAAACAAACCTCAAAATTATAATTTTAATAATCAATATTTACTCATTTCTCTCACGTGAAGAACCAATCTAGCGACAAAGCCTAGGTATTCCTCCTAAAAAGAAAAAAGATAGTCATTCATTCAGTCTTGAGATAAAAATTATTACATTTCGAACCGTATTTTTTGACACGAGGTGTGCAAAGCTTGATTTAGCATACGCTTTTTTGATCCAGCGTGTGCGAAATCTAATTTCGCGCAAGGAGTGTCAAAATAGTTACTTGTGATACAAATATGTAACACAGACGATTATTAAGAAGTATTACTCCTAATAATCTCCTGTGTTCATCATAAAAAAATATCTACCCTGCTTTTTGCTTTCGTGAATACTTGATTCTCCATTTCGTTACTACTCTTCGAAGTTGGTGTTCCAGACTTTTGAATAGCCTCTTCTCTACAACAGAAATAATATGAAATAAATATTTATTCACAGAAATTATTTTTACTCAGAAAAAAAAAATTATTTCTGGAATTGACCTGCTGTAAATGCAATACATTAATAATAATCTTATTATTTTAAAGATCTAGATAATCGGTATGTTTATATAAGACATTATTTTGAAAAAAATGGGAATTGTGTTACTTGCTTGAAATATATCTTACATTTTCTCGATGACTCCCTGCCGGAAACTTTGAGAACGCCAGGATATATCTTCCGACGTCATTGTTACTGAAAAAAATATATGGGAAGCAAATAAATTCCTCACTTAAAAAAAAGCCCTACAAACTAAGAAGATAATTCGGTGAATTGTAATTTTGGATATTTTTAAATACTGTATTTTATCTTTTATCAACTTCGAAAATGTTGTAATTCGTCAATTTTCAGACTTTTCAAGCTAATTTTTCTGTTCTTCAGAATTAAATTTTTTCGTTACAATTTGTATCCATTTTTTGAACTTTTCATGAAACTAAAAATTAATCGACACGTATAATATGTATTGCAAAATGATATTTTTTCTGTATCATTTTCTAATTTAAACAATTTAAACAATGAAATGTCTAACCCTATTAAATTTTAAAATAGATTTTTAACTGTGAAATTTAACCATTTATTCATGAAACTACTTGAACTATATTATCAATAGATAACAGGATTAAAAAAAAAGTAACAAGGTGATTTGATATTATCAAAACACTAAAAAAAAAGTCAATTAAAAAAACATATGTCTCAGTTGCTCAGTTTATATGTAGATATAATGGTATAGATATAATACAATATAAAAATATTTACATACTATTTCTTACCTGATTGTTCTTATTATGAGCTTATTATAAACTATAGTTCTATACTCTTACACATTATACTATCAAAAATGATTCTACATCAGTAGATATTTATTGATATATTTTTGATAAATAATAAAATAATAATATTTAACGAAAAATATAATATAAGCAAAGATGAAAGATATTAGAACCTAGTTGCGGCAAAAACCAGGATGGGGACGCCGACGCCGAACCAGAAAACGTCTTCCCAACCTCGATGACAATTATTTCTTAACGTTAAATATGCAATTTACGTAAGTAGAATATCATGCCTTGCTTTGTAAACATGTCAACCCAACCCTGGCTTTCATTAGAATCTTATGGAAACCAGGGATGGGTCGACATGTTTACCATGCAAAATAAAGGAAGGCATATAATATATGTAATAATAATATGTAATAATTATTATTGTGTTTAATTTATTAATTAATTTTATAATTTTTATAAATTAGTGCATTTCTCTCATTCCCATGGTTTTACGCAAAAGCGCAAAGCATTCTGGAACCATGTGTCGCAACCCTTACTCCCACCCCACCACTCAAGTCTACCTGTTTATCACAACTGACTTTTCCCTGATAACTCGATAAAAGAACATTCCGGCTTGACGGATCTTTAGTGAAAGCAACTGATACGAACAAAATAAAAAGTGAAAAATAGTAATTTTGATTTACAAAATGGCTCTTTGGAGAAACATACCTTCCAAATTATCAGAAGCATCGAATATTATTTACAACGCAACTTCTCGAGCTTCGTATCACGCGAATGTAAGTTTCGAGCAATTTCACCTCTTTTAACCTTGTATGCATATGACATCTATATTACCTCAAAATATATTTACAATTCTGAATGATTCACGCAAAAATCATCATACATCGTTCTCAAAGCTTATCTCAATCCTTTCTGTTGCATAATTATCCTATTTTAGTATTTCAAAATATTTTTTTTTAACGGCGCAATTCGTTCATAACATAACCCCAAATTTGAAAATTTTTCGAAATTCTGCTGGAAATGTTTGACACAAGATGAAGACGCTTTTATTGAAGTTTTTCTTGCAAATCAAACATTTATTTTTATGTTTTGAGATTGAAAAGTGGAAAATTTATTTCAAAAGATAATAAGAATATCGATTAGTTTATAATAATTAGGACTGTATTTCATTGAAGACTAAGAAAATTACTACTACTTCACAGCTATAAGTTTTACTAAAATTAAATCGAATTTTGAAGTCATAGCTTTGATCCAGATAAAAATTAATTCCAGCTATTAATTTTTTTTCTTCAGGTTTTGGATCACTATGAAAATCCCAGAAACGTAGGCTCGTTGGATAAAAATGATAAGCAGGTTGGAACTGGATTAGTGGGAGCTCCAGCCTGTGGAGACGTTATGAAACTTCAGATTCTGGTTGACGAAAATGGTAAAATCAAGGACGCAAAATTCAAAACATTTGGGTGTGGATCCGCCATAGCCTCGAGTTCTCTCGCCACCGAATGGGTCAAAGGAAAAACGGTAGGAATTAACATTATACTAAAAATAACATCACATAAAAGAATTTATTAAGTTTAATTTAATTTATTATTTTACATATGTTCAGGTTGATGAGGCACTGAAACTGAAGAATACAGACATCGCAAAAGAATTGTGTCTACCGCCTGTCAAGCTGCACTGTTCGAGTAAGAAATAAAAAAAGAAAAGAAGAAACTCTTCACTTTCGATTGAAATTATATTTAGATGTTCAGTTTTTGTTTCGTTTCCTAATTTTAGTTACTTAATTAATTACTAATTTTGATCAATTTTTATAATACTTTTTATGACTTGAGTTTTAGTTGCAATTTAATAATTTGCACGATTGAATGTTGTTTTTCAGTGCTTGCAGAGGATGCAATCAAAGCAGCTTTATCAGATTACCGTATAAAGCAACAGGGAAATAATTCTGGCGAGCAAAAAAACAAAAAGTAACATATTTCATTTTGGCTCAGTGTAGAATAAAGTTAAGGATTATTAAGAACGTACAAGATTAGTTAAACTAAAATTTTTCAAGTTTTATTTATATAAAATATAATTCATCATGTATAAATACAATTGTTCAATCGTCTAGTAGTTATAGGAAATAAATGAGTTATATTTTATGTACCCAACAATAAATTTTTGTGTATAAATTATATTTAACAATTTTAGTATAATAAATGATAGTTGACAAACTTTTTATATATAGACCCCATAATAATGTTTAAAAAATTTAAATTAGATATGCCCATCATCTGATTGTTTCTGATTCTTTGACTTGCGAGACTTGACGAAGCCGCAATTCTTCTATTTTACTAAATTGTTAAAAAATAAACAAACAGCAAAATTGTAATTTTAATAATCAATGTTTACCCATTTTTTTTTCGTAATGCATTATTCTAGCGCGAAGACGTTGGCATACCTCCTAAAAAACAAAAAAGATAGTCGTTCTTTATTCAGTCTTGAAATAAAAATAGTTATTTATGATACAAGTGCGTCCCATGATTGCGTTTTACGTTGCGTCATAATGAGAGTAAAAGAGAAAAAAGCATACTTCTATTTTTTTTCCTCATTATGACGCAACGCAATCATGAGACACCACCCTGCTCGAAGTTTTTTACGTATTATACATGGTTTTCTACTTATGGTAAATTACATATTTTATGTAGAAAATCCCCACTCCATAAGAATTTGGTGTTTTCGACATAAAATACCTAGTAAATTACTGTAAAAAACCATGTAATTTACCTATGGTATTTTACTTACCGAACCCTGATCATAACGTAAAAAACCTCAAGTTATACGTAACTGACCAACCCTGGTCAGCATGTTGTTGATATCATCAATATCATATCCAAGTTAAAATGTGTACTGTTTTTAGCATGCAATAATCTCACTCAACTCACGCTCTTTTGAGACTACAAAAGTACTTTTTCAAATAACTGGTGGGTTAGCATAGTTTGCTCATTTCTTCTTTCCTTTTTTTGGTACCAAAAAACTATAAATTTACCCTCTTTTACCTCCAAAATCTCAACTTCAAATCCATCTGATAAATTTGCCTTTCCACAGATTTTGATAGTTTGTTGTTAATTTTTAAATACAAATTCCATCGGTAATTGATACGCAATCGATTCATAGACTGCTTCAGCTCGTACTCGTTTTGTTGACAAATTCAGCAATAAGTTCTTGTGACATTGTGACAAAAATATAAAAATTGAGCTTTTTTCGGACAGATTGGTATTTCCAGAATTTTGCAGTTGTCAGAAAACTCAGAATGTCTTCGAGATACAAATTTCGAAATGGTGTACCAGTAGCAAAGACTCTGAGACCAAGCACATGGAGACTCTCTCGGAAAAGAATTGGACAGAAGGCTTGGTACGAAATTTCATACATAAGAATTTTCTTATTTTCATTTAGATGATTTATATTATTTTAATTAATATAATCAATGTATATTAGTGATTGATCTCTGGGTACAAAAATATTTGTATCTTATTGCTTCTGCGCCGAAAGTAAGGTGCCATTCAACAAATACGTAAACGGTTTTTGGGAAAGTTATTGACTCCTCCCTCTCACCATGTAATGCACCCTAATCGCCAACAAATCCCAACCCCCCTATATAGATATTGGTAACAATCTATTTTGATAATTTTTCAGTATCTAAATTTTCGATATATTCGTGCAATTATTACAATATATTAAATATATTATTAGATTATTACAATTTATTATAGTGTATATAATATATATGGGGCATTATTTAACAAATGTTTTACCTAATAGGTATATTTTTCCCAAGGTGTTAATAAGAGAGGTTCGTTCGGATTCGAAAATTTGCACGGCTCAAAATTGATGATATTGATTATTTCTCTCCGTCAATGATAAACCTCTCAAAGATGAAAACTCTTCAAAGATGAACGATTTTTCTCTCAATGAGATAAATAGAGTGAAAGAGACAAAAGTATACTTCTTTCTCTCATGAGTTTGCATTCAACGTTGCCGTTGTGTTAAAACCATATAGATATAAGAATAGAGGTGAAAAAAGACTTCTACATGTCTCTCTCTCTCTCTAGTCGCGCAAATTGAGAAACGGGTAGCGGTCCTTTCATCTTCTTTCCCTTTCTATCAGGAAGACACACTCATAGGAGAACCTTTACTTTCCACGCTCTATTCCGTCATAGAAAGGCTGTCAGTGCCCAGTGGCACCAGGTGGCACTAGTGTATCAAAATGGAAACAGAATTCGCAATTTGCAAATTGCGAACGCGAACCAACGCGAACTATCGCGAACTTCTTTGGTTTGACGCATGTTGTTCCACGGGATTCACGTATACAATTTAAGCGTTATATTTAAACAATTTTCGTGTTATTATTGTACAAAAAAAAAATGAAAAAACTATCAAGTAGATTCAACTCCAAAGGCCGTTTAAAACTTTCTGCGAAACATTTGTCTTATCGAATTCGCATGCGAAGGCTGTAGGTTGATACTACAATTTTATTATAAATATAACCGATTTCTTTATTTTAAAATCTTTCTAAATAGATATAGTATAAGAAATTTTTTATAAGAAATTCTCTTATTTCCTCAACTTTTCATCAAAAACTTAAGTTTTAAGGACGTTGAACCAAAGTGTTCAGTTCAAAATTCTATTCTTCACTTTACTCAGCGAAAATTATAAATAAATATATTTATATATATTCGTATATTTATAGATCAACTACCATCAGGTATTTAAATTTTATAGGATATACATGTCAGGTATACAATTAAATTTTCTTTATATGTATATATATATATATTGTTTTTTTTAAGTTGATGCATCACCCTCTGCCTCTTGATGGTGATTCAGGTGGTGGTTCAAGTCTAGCAACATGTTCGTTTCTTCTGTCTAGTGGACCTATTGAGTCATTAAAACTACCCTGGCGTATATGTGCAAATCTAGTAATGCGATTGAACTGTATCAAAATATCCCCTTCTCCATTTGATACATATTGATTGCCATTTTGTAATCTTATTGGAACACCCTCTGGTACTCTTTTTAAAAGATGAGTGATAATATTTTCATTTCCTCTTTGTGGACCACCGGGATAGTTAGGTCCTCCTCTTCCAATAAAACTACTCTGTGAACTTAATTCTGCAAGCCGAAGAAAATTTATGTACTTATTGGAAAATGGGAAATTATAATAGCTTTACAGTCATTTGAAGAATTTTTTCTTAATAAGTTTTTCTTAATTTTGTTATTTATCAATTTTTAGAGAGGAACCACTTTTTTAAAGAGAAATTTCAAGAGGTTTCTAGGAATTCTAGGAGATATTCATGAATTTTAAAATGGACCTCAAAAGATTTATGATTTTATTGTCGGATTTCAAAAGATTTTTATGATTTTTAAATGATTTTATAGAATTTATAAGGATGTCGCAGGTTTTCGCAAAATTTTAAGGGTTTTCAAGAGATTTTCCTAATTTTCAAAAGATTTTGTAAAATTTAAAGGATTTTATAGAATTTGCTGAAATTTCTAGTATGCGAGATTTTCAAGACACTTCGTTACACCATTTTTTTCAAGATAGGAATATTAACAATAGCTCAATATCTTACTTACGAGCGGAATTCAGGAAAACCGCTAATTCGAGGAGTAGAGTGCCGATAATAATTTTCATTGTTTCTAAAATGATTCTCTGAATATTTTTACATCGTGGGTTACTTTTATATGTATTATCTACCTATGACGTAATTTATTGTCTTTTTTTAAGACACGAAATACTACTCAACTTTAGTTATTTTTCAAATTTTTATAATCTAGAGAAGAAAGAGAGAGAAAAATTGTTATCTTATTATCAATATTATTGCCGAAAAAGGTAAATAAAAGTTAGGTTTATTATCCGCGAAACCTTCAGAATTATCAAATTTCACAATCAACGAAGAGGTATTTATTTATTATCAGAAATTTACCTGGCGTTGTTTGTGATTTCAGAAAATTTCAAGTTTCAAGTAATATGGATTCCACGGGATTTCGAAATATTTTTAAAAATTTCAAGATATTTTAACTGATTTTAAGGATTAAGCCATTTTTTAACAATCATTATTTTAAAATTTGACCAAAATCTTCAAATTCTCTTAAACTTTCTTGAAATCTATTTAATTAAATAAATTTTTATTTTGTTTGTTTATTTAGGCGTGCGAGAAAATTGTTGAAAAAGGCAGCAGCAGCTTCACTCGTGCAAGTTAAAATTGAGGAAGAAGTTGAATTTGAAGACAATCCATTGAACGTGCTAACACCAGAAATTTCTATAAAGGAAGAGTTGCCGGATGATCATCAGGAAAAAAATACTAACGAGGAGTCTTACTTTGAATCAGATCAACATGAAAAAAGTTCGCAAGTTGACAATTTTGATCATCAATACGCGATTCCACAATCAAAATAAATTCTCATAAATTAATTGTGTACAACCTATATATTTCCAATTAAGAACATTATTACAATATTTTTAAATCTATAAAGCTTACACCAAGCAAAACTATTAAAAATGTACATTGTTTATTAAAGCTTCTCTTTACAAATAGAAACTCGATCTATTTCTTCCTACTTTAAATTTAGAAAAAAAATCAACGACCGATCACTCATATCAATTATAATTGATAGTAGTAAATATAAGTAATAATAAAATATGTATTGTGATACTTTTTATTATTCATTCATTTATAAGTTGTATAATATAATACTGATATCGATATGTGTTTGTGATTGGATTTTTATATCTAATTTAATCAGCTTTTTATTTTATTCTTATTTCTACAAATTATAATCTGAAAATGGGCAATCGATCGAGTTTTTCTTTCTGCACATTTTTCTAAAAATTCATTAAAGAATACTTGCGATTTATTTGACAATTTACTTGTTTTTCTATTTCAAATGTACATTATTATTATTATTATTATTTAAAATCTAGACTCATATTAAACTGGAAATTCTGAGTAATTCGGATTTTACGGCAAAGCTCTCTGCGAAGTGTAAATTTCCTTAGCCTATTGTAAACTGTAATCTGTGATGAAATATTGAAATTGGAGATTATATGTTGCTAAATTTCTATATCACAGAAAAATCTTGAGGATTCTAGTTATTCGAAATTAATGATGAGACTGTTTTCTTGCTGAGATTATCTTAATTTTTTTTCAAATATATTTGGATTGTCACAGTTCTTCAAATCTTGAAAAAATAGAAGAGAAACAATTTTCTATAAAAGTTATTTCTATTTAAAAATAAATAAATAATATTCTCCACAATAAAATAGTGGAGAATATTTTTTTTTTATAAAAACTGAACCTAATGCGTGAAAAAAAATATACATATATAAATCTGTAACAAATCTGTTATGTATTATGGTTAGATCAGGTTAGGTATATGTAACGTAAATTTAACAATCGTAAGCAATTTAAATTAGAGCTGCAAAAAAGATACAGGCTGGTTACATAAAAATTATGTATTGTAATATAAATTTAGTTTTAGAGTTATATAACAATTTTTCGTCAATAATTTAACAAAAATTTAACATTTATATAACATTTGTATAACATCAATGTAAAATTTATGCAACAAATGTCATGAAAATGTTATATTTAAGTGATATTTTTGTAACATTTACATAACGTGAATGTAACATATGTAAAATTTAAGTAATCTGCATGTAATAAATTCATGATACTTATGTAACAAATTACAACAATAATGTAAAAATTGTTTTTTTGTCTGAAAATTAAATTTAGAGTTTTCACCTAAACATCTTGAATGTTATAACTATTATTTTAAAAATAAAAAATTCTTAAAAATAAATTTCCAATATAATTTCTTTCTTCTACTAACATTCTTTGCGTCTCAGTTTAAGCAAGAAATCGTCCCAACATTTGATCACATTTTGCCTCTGTACAAGATTAAATACATAAAAATGGCAAACGTTTAAACTTTTAGACAATATATAGATATTGATGGAACTCGTAACATATCAGGACATTCAGGACGTGCTAGTTTAACTTGCGATAGTCAATACAGAAGTCTCGAAAAAGCTCAAAAATACTTTTTAAAGACCAGTGGACGAAAACCTCGACCGTAAAAAGTTTATATGTAAGTGCGAATTAATGCTTAATTCGTAAGGTGCGCAAAAACTGTGCTTGGTGCAACGAGGACTTTGCTACGTGCAAAGTACTAAGCTTTTTTTTCTATCCTAAACTGCACGCAACGGCGGACCCTCTAAAGGCACGTAAAATGGAAGAGTTTCAAAACATTTTTTTTTTCAAAATGCAAAATTTTCCGCGAAAGAAGTCTGGTATTTTTTCATTTATACAGCAGACAATGATTATCGACGTATTTGAATTTAACAATTTAAGAAACAGAATTTTCCGAATAAAAATTGCAGATTTTTTTTATTCAAGAGAATTTCTATAGGCGTTTATAAAAATAGCGATAATATTCGTCGCAACTCTTTTATACCAATATTCGGAAATTCTAATTTCTATTAAGTAACAACTACGGATTTTCAAATTGAAAACTTGAGTCTTTATCTATAATTAGAAAAGGTAGATTGAAATTTGGCAAAATGGTAAAGTCACTTATTTGCTTTATATTGGGTCTTAATCTAAGTAGTAAACTTGACTTATGTTCTTTAGTTGGATGGTCACTATCAGGCCCCGAACGTCTTTTACGTGTCTACGGCAAATCAGTTTACCAGTCACTGTTTCACCTGAAAAGAAAATTGAATAATAATTATATAACATTTATATAGCTATTTTTAGAGGCACAATCGAAAGGAGTAAAGTATTGAAATCCGAGTGTAGTTCGTTATTGAAAATTAAACTTTTCATTTTTAAGCGTCAACATACTAAACATAAAAAAAAATACTAATTTCAAAAAATCTTATATACCTTCAGATATACTGATTGGTTCGCTGAGTGAAAAAACGGTTTGCTTCCAATGTGTAGGAGTTGCTTCTGGTCCAGTGCTAAAAGATATTGGATTGTCTAGGTCGAAGAATACGTCAAAGTATCCAACTATGGCAGTAAGTGAACCTGTCTTCTTCACCGAGAGTTCAAACGAAGATGAGAAATTTACACATTCTGTATCAACCTTATAAAGATCGAAGGATTGAATTTGGGCGACGCTCGTTATCAATTCTTGAGCATTGCAGACTTCAATGCTTGGTTCTCGAACTACTTCTGCTTTCATACAACTCATCTTGAAGCCGTAAACGTTCGACCAGTAGTCAACGAGATCCACATAACGATCTGAAAATAATTGTATATCGAATTAAACCTAGAGAATCGAGGATCTCTAATACTTTAAAGAAAACCAAATTCATTTCTTTTTGGTAGAAGAAAATATTTTTTATACTAACTGGTATCTCCACTTCCAACGATGCTCAGAGTACATCTGTTCGGTAAAAGTTTTCCGCCAGGTGAAAGATAATGGTCCCTTGCATAGATAACAGTATCGAGCATTCCTTCAAAAAGTAAGAAATATCCCATCCATTCAGAAACGATCGCATCGACCTTCTCGACTTCTAACTCAATGTCCTCTAATCGTCCCTTCTTCAAACTTATTATATTGTCGAGATTGTTCTCCCTGAAAGAAAATTTAATTATTAATCGTCTTTCGCAATGATTCGAATTGTTTCGGAAAAAATTCACAATCCGAAACTTTCGCCAGGGATCATGTTGAAGAAAGTTAGACATCAATAAATTTTGGTAAATTAAATATGTAATGAAAACAAACCTGATAATGTCCATGGCATGATAAATTATATCAGATTGATCGATGCTAATAACTTTTCGACAACCAGATTTTGCAGCGAACATAGAAAGAATTCCAGTCCCACAACCAACGTCCAGCATCACGCAATTACTGAAGGTGTGTGAATTGATCAACAAAGCGTCTCGATAACTTTCGGTCCGGACTTTATCCTGTTAAAAAAAAAACAATTCGACAAAAATTAAAATTATGGACTTGCAGGATTTTGCTTTCTCGTAAAGAAAGATTTGTTTTCACCTAAATTTTCACAACGAATTTTTTTATGTATTTAGATCCCATTCGATCCCAGGAATTCAAAATAAAAAGTTTGTTTAAAAAACTTTTTTAATATTGGAAATATAATTATGTTATAAAAAATTACTTTTTATCACAAAAATTACCTGGAGGCTCTTTTGTCTAGAGTAGAAAACTTTTGAGGATATCAAAAGAACATAGAGTTTTTTTTTTGGTTTCTTTTGACTCAATGATTTTGACCTCTCGTTTTTTTTCGCTGACAGACATTGTCTGTGTGAAAATTCCATTTGGTTATAGAAAAAAATTATTCTTTATAAAAATCACCTTTCCTTAATGTACGTTTTGTTGTGTTTTTTCAGCTTTTCGACAATCGAGAGATCTGCGCCGTTATGCTACGCAGACTCCATTGACAAATTTATTTCACGCCGGCGCGTACGTGAAAATCTTCGAATTTCAAAGTTAAAAAAACAAAAATAGAATAAATACGTATTTCAATAATTTCACATAAAAGTATAGGAGTTAATTTTCAATTATATTTTGGAAATTTATTAATATTTTATATTTTATTTATATTATCTACATTACGAATCTTTTGAAATTAATTTTTTAAATTTTATGAAGACTCGAAAATAAATTATGAATTTCAAATAAAATAAAAATATTTAAAATAAAATATATTTTCGTATTATGTGGAAGATTTAATTGAGTTTACGTACCGTCAACATTTCGTGATGAATCGCAAAGTGACTATAGGTATTAAAATATCCTTTGTCGGCCTCGGAGGAGACATTTTTTATACATCTTTCCTTCAATTTAGGCGGTTCATCATCCGAAATTAATTTTAGTGCGTTTTTGCTCATTTGATCGATTTGCTAAAAAAATAATTTAATATTAGCTACAATTATATTAAAATACAAATTTAAAAAAAAAATTATTCTGTATTCTTAAAATATTTTAAAACCATTTTTAGGAATCTTATCGGGAATTTTCAGTCGTCCTAAATATATCAATGAAAATAAAAAATAAAAATGTATTCACCTGTTTTGCTGCAAGACAAGCTAATTTTCTTTGTTCTAATTGTGCTTTTAGAGACTGAATAGTCCGTTGAAGCTCAGCAAAATGAATTTCAGAAAGAGTAACACAACCATTTTCGGAATTCACCGGATAGGCGACTGGTTTTGTGATTTTCTCCTCAAATTCTTCTATATCTTGAAAAAAAGAATAAAAAGAATGGTCAATTAAATTGGTCTATTTAATAATTATGAGTAGAATCAAAAATTAAAAGTCTCAAAATTGAAAGTTACTGAAATTCTTAATTCCTAAATTCACGAAATTGAATTAAAGAGAATTTTGTTACCTAACATTAACCAGGCGTCCTCTTGAATCGTAGGAGATAAATATTGGTCGTCAGACCAAGTTTCAATGGTAAGGTCCTGGAGATCTTCTGGAGAGATGTTCTTTTTTCTGATGAAATTGATCAGCTTGAGGTAACCATACGTATCAAGGGCGTGCTTGGCTACAAAGTCACGAAGGTTGAACTTATGAAAGGAGGCGAGATGCATTAAAGCGTCCGGTGTAGTAATTAATACTCGAGTGCAGAAGAGACATAACATTGTTTGTTTCTCATCGACTTCATCCCAATCATCTCCGCTTGAACTGTCGCTTAAACCTTCCATTACATTATTGCAATTTCTGGGTGGTGAACCTGAAAAAAATTCTCCATTTATAACAATTTACGAAAGAAAAACAAAATTCAAGAAATAAAAAATAAATTCAAACGGATCCAACTTGAACCCAAAATAAGTCAAAGGAATTGGACATAATTAAAACTTAATTTAAAAGAAATAAACAAATTCATTAGAATCTCGGAAATTAGATGAATTAAAAATAATTCAGTCGGATTGCAACGAATTAAAAAAATCTTTTGATTAGTTGTGAAATTGTAGCAACTTTTGTGCTCATTCATAAATCTATTTAAATTGTTCAATAAATATTGTCAGAATATTTTATGAATAAATAAACTCCCGTTTTACAATAGAGAAAATGAAAAATCACTAAAAGGGGAAAAAAATAAATGCATGTGCAAAATGCGTCGTTGATTTTGAGGTTAGTTTTCACCAAATATTTTTAAAAAATCTGGATATCATAATAAATAAATATTTCGAATTACTGAAATTTCAGTGCATTTCTACTCTTTTAAAAAAAGAATAAAGTTACTAAATTAAGGAATAAATTCACAAATAGAACAGAATGCTCCAAAAAATCTGAATATGAGAAATTAGGTTAGAGAAAGGGGAAAAAGGAAACTATTAATTTGAATTGATTTCAAACATTTCGAAAGGAAAATTTTATTTAAGGAAAAGACCCACCTTCCTCAGTCATACTGAGCACTTTTAATAATTTCTTTCCTAATTGAAAAAAACTTTATCTTGAAATTTGAGAAAAATTTGAGGTTACTATTTAATCACAAATAAACTTCACATGCCGTCAGGGTTGGGCACGTAGTATACCTTAGGTAAATTACATGATGTTTTTTACGTAATTTACGCGTAACTAACCAACCCTGCATGCAGCGCGTGGCCGCATAAACTGAAAATGTCTCTTTAATAGAAAGAGAAGGGAGATGAAAGGACCGCTATACCACCTGTCTTTCTCTAGTGACGCTTTATAGAGAGAGACATTTAAGGTTCCTTTCATTTCCTTTCTCTTTCTATTAGAGAGACACTTCCACTCCAAAGTCTAAACTCATGAGAGTGAAGAGATAGACAGATCTGTCTATCTCTGTCACCCTCGTCAGTAAAAGATGAACCAATCACGTTCCAGTTTTTTCAACGTCAAAATTTCGCGGTAAATTTCAAATATCTTCTTTGATTTTCAAAAATACTTTTATGTAAAACAATTAAACTATGACATCACTACATATTTAAAGACCGCAACATGCACTATATTGAAATTATAAATATTTTTGTTCTTTATCCATAATTCTATTTTTAAAAAATAAGTACCCTAAAGTTTATAGAGTAAAAACAGTATATAATTATAAAATTTGTTGAGTGAAATGAAGAATATGAATTTTAACATTAAAATTCGGATCCTAGATCCTCAATTCAGATTTACAGAATAGAAAAAAGTAGGTTAACAATTATGAATATTTCCAGACCCATAGGTCTTGTCCCAGTCGATATAAACAGCAAGATCAGCCTGAGAAACGCTGGGTCGAACAAAAGTAAGTGCCTGTTTAAAATCCTGAACTGTGATTTTCCTGATATCGTCCGCACTGATATTTTCCATCTGACTGAAGGGAACACTCCTGATTGGCCCCATGCTTGCCTCTTTACAAAGATTAGACATATCAGCTCCAGAATATCCATCAGCGAGTTTTGCAATTTCATTAATGTCTTCTTTCGAAAGTTCGTGCTTCTCAGACTTGAGGAGGTTTTCTACAATTTGGACCCTGGCTGTTAATTCAGGAAGAGGAATGTAGAGACGCTTGACGAGTCTTCGACGAGCTGCTTCATCAAGTTCATAGGGTCGATTCGTTGCCCCAAGTACGAGAATCCTATCCTTATCTGAAGTTGCTGCTCCATCGAGTTGAACGAGGAATTCAGTTTTCATTCTTCTCGAACTTTCGTGTTCTTGGTCGGATCTTTGACTTAGGAGAGAATCAATCTCGTCGATGAAAACTACAGAGGGTTGATAAACTCTGGCGACTGCGAAAAGTGCTCGTACCTGAGAAAAAAAGATGATAGATTTTTCCCGGGAAAAAAGAATTTCCTCTTGTAGTTAGAAATTATATCTGAAATAATGAAATCGGTCAAAACAATAACATCGGAGATGAACAATCTTACCAATTTTTCACCTTCGCCGATCCATTTGGAAGTCAGCGAACTCGCCGAAATTGAAAAGAATGTAGATTTGCTCTGGGAAGCAATACATTTTCCAATTAACGTCTTCCCAGTTCCTGGAGGACCAAAAAGTAAAATTCCCTTTGGCGGTTGACGTAACCCGGTGAACAATTCGGGTCTTAGCATTGGGATGACCACCACCTCATGAATAGTTCTTTTAGCATATTCCAAACCAGCAATGTCGTCCCATGTAACCTTCGATCCTGAATCCATAATTTCATTTTTGATTTGCTCGATCATCTTTGGTTCCACGTTCTTCAGCAATTCACTATCACATTCCGGTAACCCTAGATCATCAGTACTTAATTCTGGAGATTTATCTTTTGGCCCTTTTAATGGACAAACAAATTTTTGAGCCACTGACGAGGTTTGATTACCAAGTGTCTTTCGTGGAGGCTGATGATTTTTCTTTGCTAGCTGTTCCTGTAATTCATGCTTTGCAGTTTTAAAAGAATTGAGTGGGTTCACGGAATTCGATGCCGAATTTCTCTGCTCATCCTCAGGAGATTCCCGATTCCTGATTTGTCTTCTGGATTCTTGATTTCTGTACTTGTTTAAATTCAAGGAACTTGCTGGTCTCTTTTCTTGAACCGAGTAAAGATTGCGATTAGGTGGAACTTTTGGCTCCAAGTTTCTATTAAAATGAAACCTGGATCTCCCTTGATCATTTTTTGCCCTTGTTTCAAGATTTTTTACGGGATCTATCTTAATTTGCTTTCGATTTTTTTCGAAATTCCATAAACATTTCAGATTCTCAATGTGTCGGTCGTTGAATTCTTTGTTCTTGCAGGATTGTGTGCAGTTTTTTTGACAAGGCAGAGGCTTTAGGTGTTGAAGAAGAGTTTGAGAATCGGTTAAGGATGACTTCCATTGCTTTGCATCATTTTTTATATCTAAACCCAGCTCACGAAATTCAGACCAGTAATTGTTTATTTCCTTTTTGTTATCGTCCACTTTTGCACAGTACTGCTCGAGCTGAGATAATAAATTGATTGCTGTATCTTCTGAGCAACTATAACAACATTTTTTCATTTAGAAATTAGGACTTTTTTTCTGCAACGTTACTTTTTAAATATCTGAAATAACTTACAGTTTTTGAGCTGTGATATATTTTGTAGCAAGACATCTTCGTTCAATTTCTACAACTTTCCTAAGCTTTTCATTATCTACATCTATAGAAAACTGCAAGTCTTGAAAACCTGCTAAAAAACTATTTTTCAAATGTTCATTTACCTGATTATTCAGGCTCATTTTAACTTTAATAAAGAATATGTATTTGTTTCGACTTTGTTGCTGTTTATTTGGTTTATTTACTTTCTTTTGTTTATTTCTGGGACTTTAGGTTATGTCCAACTATGTAAATTACGTATTATACGTAAAAGAAATCCTCGAGTTACGCATAATTCTCTCCCAACCAGTTTGGGAATTTTGGACTTTGGATTGAGCAGACGACATACAACCAACGTGACGAAGTACTGTCAAAATTTCTTTATATAAAAGAGAAATATATTTCTAAGTATAAAAATCAGTTTTTCTTATTAATATCCCAATGTTTTTCTTCAAGAACTGATAGTTTATTCTCCTTGGAACAGAAAATTTACCGATAAATATGAGGAATTCAAGAGCCCTTCGATCTATATTCCAAAGCAGCAAACTTTTCAACAGAAGTCTGAACACAAGTGCTATAAAAAGTCAAAGTGAGGCGGTAAATTCAAATTTGGAAAACGATGATGAAACAACTCATTTTGGTTTTAAAACCGTCAAAGCTAGTGAGAAGGCAAAACAGGGTAATTTTTGTGTTTTATAAGATTTGCGCTATAGAGAGAAAAAATATTTATCTATTATTTTTGTTGAATAAAATAAGAGACAGATTTTGAGCTTAACACTTGGGTCCAACGCCCTTAATTTGAATAATTCTAATTCTCAATAATTTATTCCAACAGTGCGTTCAGTCTTTGAAAATGTAGCAGATTCTTACGATAATATGAACGATGCGATGAGTTTTGGGGTCCACAGAATTTGGAAGGATTTATTTATTCAAGAATTAGGCCCAACACACGGAAGTCGACTTCTAGATTCTGCAGGTGGAACTGGAGACATAGCTTTTCGATATCTAAAGTACCTAAATAACACGAAAAACCCATCCAATATCAAAAGTCATGTAACCGTCTGCGATATAAATCCCAACATGCTGGATGTTGGAAAAATTAGGGCCGAGAGACAAGGCTGGACAGTTGAAAATGGATACGATATTTGCTGGAAAGAAGCTGATGCTGAAAATTTACCCTTTCCAGACGAAACTTTTACTGCTTATACGATCGCTTTTGGCATTCGAAATGTCACACATATCGATAAGGTACATCATATTAATATTTCTGAAAATCGGTTAGAATCTTCTGAAAAGAAAAGATAAAATGGATAAAATAACAAATTTTTTTTCAGGTTTTAGAGGAAGCTTATAGAGTTCTTCAACCCGGAGGTCGATTTTTGTGTCTGGAATTTAGTCACGTGAATAACGAAACCATAAAGTGGTAATTTTTATTTTAAATATTGGAATGAACTACTTAAGTATAATTTTTTTAAATTCAAGTTTTCTTTTGCATTCATTAAAATTTTAATTTTTTTAGGATTTATGACCAGTATTCTTTTCAAATGATTCCTGTTATGGGAGTTTTGATTGCTAATCAGTGGCAGCCTTATCAATATTTAGTTGAAAGCATTAGGAAATTTCCTAAACAAGAACATTTTAAGGTATGCATTACAAAAAAAAAAAAGAAATAATTCTTTTCAATAAGCTTCTGATTTTTAGAAAATACTTTTTTTCGTTTATATATAAAAAATTTATTATTTCATTTGTTAAATTAATTTTTTTCAGGAAATGATCTCGAATGCCGGATTTAGACAAGTTACTTACAAGAATCTGACCTTTGGAGTTGTAGCCATGCATTCTGGTTTCAAAATTTAAAATTATTTGTAGTTTTGTATTCTAAAATTATAATTATGGTTTCTAATTAAAATTTGTAAATAAAATTATTATATAATAATAATAAACAAACATTTCAATCTCTTGAAGCCCTGCTAAAACTAAAACCATCATTTATTGGAATGTAGTTGGGACTGATTTGCTTTATGGGTAAGAAAACTAAACACCAGTTTTCTAATAAAGTAAATGTAAAAGAAAAACTCAGTTTCCATTTTCCGTAATTTATTTTGCAAAGGGACATGAATTTTGCTAATATTTTGTCGTTCTTTGAAAACCACTGAATTCAAAATGGACCACGCTCCAGTTCAGCATTACGATGTTATCAATTTAAAACTCTTAGACTAAAAATCTCCTAAGAATTCAGCGAAACGCCGAAGTAACTCTCTTCCTTCTCCAATAAAAAATATGAAACCAGAACTCTTACTCGAATTCACAGCCCGCTTAGCAAAATTTTCGTCTTTTTTTATTCACAATCCTTCATCCTTGAGGCTAAGTTTAAAAACGGTAACACAATAATTTACCTCGGCGTGGGCCCAGCGCTTAGAAATCGTGTATAAATTGCGTACTATTTAAATACGTATAGAAGATCGAGTGGCATTCATAGCGTGAAGTATTAAAGACGAATACAAACGACGACAGGCAGAACGAGTGAGATTTGAATAAATTTTAGTTTCTTTTTTAAGTATGCATTGCCTCGAGATAAAGCATCAACAAAGTCCCACTCCAGGTTTACAAAATACAACGATCTCAACGAATAGTTTCTTTTCTAACATTATTAAGTAATAATAATAATAATATATTAGTATTACAACGACTGGTTTTCATTCGTTATACACTTATAGTATTTAGTGCGTAGTATAAAAAAAAATTCTAATGCTTCCGTCTACACAACTTTTTTTTTCCTCATATTTCTTAGCTTATCCTAAACGAAAGATCGTGGAACCAAAAACTGGCTTTCGGAACTTCACTTTCGTTCTATCAGAACAGCGCTCGAAATTTTACAGTTAACGAAATTTTAAATTTCAAACTTTCAAATTCTTGTCAACTTTTCGAATATAATACTTTCTTCGAACTCGTCAGACACGAAATTTTATACTAGTAACAAATTGATCTCGATTCAGAAATTCGAGAATTCCCGATTACAAAAATTTTCTTATTAATTTTTCTAACCGAAAGTTTCGAAGACTGTCCTGCTGTGTATGTGTGTGGAAAAAAACACAAAAATTAGAGAAATATTTCAACAGATCGTACATCGAACATTGCAAATTTTATTCGCGGAGGTAAACGAGCCAGTTGCTCTCTGGTGGCAACAATTGGCGACACCCGTAAAATGTAATTGCATTATCTCTGAAGAATCTTGATATTCAATCTGGAACTTATGAAAATAAGTTCTGTCGATTTTCGAGAGCACTGAGAGAAAATTGAGGAAAGACGCACAGTTTTGATCTATTTTTCGAGAATCATCAAAGTGCTGCCACCTAGGGAACGTTTACACCGCGAAGACTTCTATCCAGGTATCAGAGCCTTCCTTATTTGGAAAGTAACTTCTCATGTTCGTACACATAACATAATTTATTTTATAGATGGCATGGTAATAGGTTTCTGGGGAAGTGGAAAGGAAGAGGGGTTGAGAGAGTGGACAGATTACAGAGATTAGAAACCGATTTATCCACTTTTAAAGAGGAGGATGGCAACCTGGCCCAGGTAAAAGTAAATGAAATGTCTTGTCTCGTGCGTCACGTAGCTGCCAAAATTGCGTCCGACGATACAATGCCACGTGGGGTTATATTTCTTGTCGAATTCCTTTTTTATGTAGGCAGCAATATCCTGAAAAAGAAATAAAGAATTTGTTAAGCTTCTCTTGTGCAGTTAAAGTAAAATAAAATAAAGAAATGAAAAGTAATCGAATGCCAATTATGTAATTTAAATTTACTCAATCGAAATCCCCTCTTCAATCATTTTTCTCTAATATAATCTTCATATCCCCTGGAAAATATCCTTTTTTAAATTACCTTTTCAATGTTATACTTTTCCAAAGATTGAGTTGCGCAATCAACAGCATCCTGCTGCATATCCTCGGACATATCCGCATTTTTGATTACTGCCTTTCGTTCAGACATGTTGCTTTTTCTAAAAAAAATATACATGTATAATAATTTGCATAGGGTAGACAAAATTTTATTAATCGATTCTAAACGTGATTATAATTTCAAAAGAATTCAGAAGAGTTTCAGGATTTTTAAGAAATCCATTTTACAAAATTCAAGTTTTTAAAAAATTGCAAAAAATATTTCCAGTTTGGAAAGATTTTAGTTTCCTTATTATTTTAATTATGCGGAAAACATTTTTGAAACCGAAAGAGACCAGAAATTATCATATAACTTTAACTCCAATATCAATCAAGCTGAAAAGGTGACAATTCCCAAGATAGATGAAATAGGTGCAATTTCATATTTATTAATAATTAACCCGCTGCTTTTGTTGTGCCCCTTTGAATTTTCAAACTCTGAATATTGATGCAAATTTACAAATGTATTTAATTATTCTAGCCCTTTGTTTGCCTCTGATAAATACCTATTGTAGAAGCTTTAAAAGTTTTAAAAACTTCTACAATCGCGAAATTTGTTAATTACAAAATGCTGCCGCTTAGAATTTCAAAAACTGGCTTAGAGAATATAAAATATCTTTGATAAAACCCAAGGTGTTTTAAATTTTCTGCGACTGTAATTTAAACTTTTGAATTTACGTTTTAAATTTTTCTCAACTTTTGTGCCTATGTATATTTGAAGGAAAATTGGTAAAAGAATCTGCAGTGCTAGCGAAGATTTAAGTTCATTAATAAAGCATCCTTGCAAGACGTAATTGAATAAAATTCACTTAGGGCAACCAAAGGTCGCAAAGTGAGTAAAAAAATGGGAAATTGAAGTATCCATAAGCCAGGAAATGCAAACTTTGACCTTACAAATTAATCAAAATGTAGAGGTTGAAGTACGTACATTCTAGATTGTAATTAAACCATGGAGGTGGGTAGTTTAGTTTATCTTTATTCGCTCTATCCCTTTTGTTAAATGAAGCGAATAATTAGGAAAAGGAAAATTTAAAAGAAATATTTCAACATCAGTAAATTTTGTTCAATAATTGTTCGACAATTTTCTGTCGCAAATTTTCTATTTCGACATGAATGAAAAGTTCTGAACGTTCAAATGAATGAATTTTTGTATTGATTGTATTTGTAACTATAAAAAATTTTTAAATATTGATTTATTTACATTGAAAATAATAAAGAATTAAATAAACTTGTAATCCTGATTGTTATTTTTAGCTGGCACAATATTTCTGGATAAAATATAATTTGAAAAAAATATTTCGTTCATTTGAACGTTCAAAACTTTATTCACATATTTCGACAATATTGTTGTCGGGAAAATCATATTGCCACGAATTTTATTCCTCGGGATTGTTCAGTCATCAAATTGCAAATAATTTAACTCTATAAGCGCTTTAAATCTAAAATTGTCCAATTTTGATTCACTCAATATGAAATTATTCAATCATGACAGCTTTCAATGCAGTATTATTAATAAAATTATTTTTACCATCATTTTTAATTTTGAAATTGCTTAATCGGTTTTCATTTAAAAAAATCCATAAACGATGACTCTTCTCACATTGTAAAGGAAAGTCATTGTAAGGGGAAACCGTGGTAAAGGGAAATCATACTTTAAAATTCCGGAAGAAACTTGAAAATTCATTGAATTCTCTAAACTTTCATAAAAATCTCTTAAAATTTCATGAATTCCTTTAAAATTGCACTAAATCTTTGAAATATTATACAAATCTCTTGTAATCCCTTTAAATTCTTAGAAACACCTTAAAATCTTTCAAAATCAATGAAAATCTCTTGAAATCATTAGAAGTTCAAAGAATTTAAAAGAATGTCTAGAAATTCTTTATATGTTAGTTTCTAAATAGTAAAAGTAAATGGTAAACAGAAATGGCAAAGGAAAATCGAGATAAAAGTAAAATAATGAAAATCGATGTATCACTGATTTTCTCGAAAACTATCACTTGTAATAAAAAATGCTTGCAAGAAAAAATGTTTATTTCGGTAAGACCTACAATTAATTTTTGTTGGAAAATTTTGAAAAAATTTTGTATATTGACTGAGATAAACGCAAAAAACCACTAAATTTTTTCTTAAAATACATACAATCTTCGAAATCCAAACACGTGGTTTTAGGGGTCCAGATAACACGATATTTATGCTTCGGGTCGTAAATAATACCAGGAATCTAAGAAATCTTTGGAGTCCTAAATAAATTATCATGCGTTTGATTTGGACTCGGAAAGGCCAAAGAAATAAAGAGAGAAATCCAAAACAAATAAACTCGAATTACCTGAGCGGCGAGACTTGGCCAAATGCTTTCAATTTTCGACGATTTCGAGAGAAGCAAAGCCAGAATTAAGACACGGTAAGAAAAGGAAAAAGACTAGAAAAATTATGATAGAAACAAGGAAAGGAAAGGAAAGACAAGGCGGGAAACGCGAGAACCATAAGGCCTCGAATTTAAAAGAGATTGAAAAAAAGATTAAAATACGAAATTATGAAAAAGACTGGTAGGTCAGACAGGCACGAGCCACGAACCTGTCGAAGGGCAGGCGCGCAATTTTCACTGTCGCCCGCAAATTGACGTCCAGCATGTCAACATGCAGATTCCAATTTGCCTTGATCGATGGAAATAAACTCCAGTTTCGGATAGAATAGAATAGAAATGAGTGAAACAGAATAAAATTGTCTAAAAACTTGAGGCAGAAAAAGGGACCGACTCTCGTCTCCCGTGGAAGATGAGATCGTGATTCGCAGCGGGGAAACGACGAAGGACGCTGTTTTGTCGATAAGGGCACGTAAAAATAGAAATAACTTTGCACGCTATCCGAATCTAGGTCGAATGATCCTGCACCCCCTCGATAAAGGCTCGTACTATTCGCAAAAAGCGCGAAATCCTGGGTGCAAGTTTAGAAAATTCCCGGCGGAACTCCCGAGGACCGAGAGACCTGTCTCGACAGGCAAAACTTTGGTAGACACTTTTTGCACTTACCTAGTTTTTCCTTACTGGCGAACGCACTTTTACAATCGAGAAATTGAGAAACGGGCCGGGATTCTCTACCCTCGCGATTTCACAAAGATGCACAAAGACGATGCGAACTACTCAGTGATTTTTTGGCACGTCTGCCGACACCGAAAAATTCGTTGATCGGGTTGAAGATCGGAGCGCCCGTACCACTAGGAGAGTTGCGAGTCGCTGATTGGTTGACAGTCAGGAACTTCTATCAGCAGCTTCTATCGACCCAGAATGCCTTGCGAGCGGCGACTATTTCCCGCGCGTGACTCGATTCAATTTCGTGCAATCGTTTATATTATTATATATATTATTATTTTTATATTATGCGGCTTTTTACTGTTTTCTACTGGAATAGTGATGTGCTTTCCCACACAATCTTGATGAGTGATGGATTTGTTATATATTTAGACGGATTCGATTTTATGAAATAAGCGGAGAAATGGAGCTTTCGAGTTTTTACATTCTCATCAGAGAGAATGTATTATTTAAAGGCGAAATATTGGAATAATAATTATAAGGTAAAAACGGGTTTATATGTTGATGAAATTAATTTGTATTATTGACTAATGGACTGGAGATTTGCTAGATTTAATGAAGGTTTTTTTTTTATTATTTTACAGTATGTATGTACTTTCTTTAACATTAATTTAAAAACTGTTTTATCATCAGTCGGTAATGCCGGTCATTATAGACACACTTGCAAATTATTATTTTTATTTTTTTATATACTATTTTTCTGCTTTTTCAGTCATTTAATATTGTACATCAAATTTAAGGCCACAAGATTCAATTTTTCAATTATTTGAAACCTATTGAAATCATTTAAAAATTTGCTGAAATCTTTTAAAATTTCTAGAAACATTTTTAAATTCCTTAAAATTCCACTACAATATCTCATAAATTGTTTAAAATCTATTAAAATTTCACGAAATCTGTTCGAAATCATAAAGATTTGGGTTCTGCATCAATCCTATGATTCCCGAAAAATCGAAAAATGTTCAAGAAATGACACTTTTAGTTCAATTTAAAAAGTTTTACTTTACTAATAAACAATAATATACAAATAAGTCGTGAAGAGAATTGATTTTTAGATTCAAAAATTTGCTTGCACAATACGTCGAATCACAGAATCTCTCATCTCATTAAATAATTATTCTGACCCTCATAAGGTGCACAAATTTATGAAAAAATATCCACTAAAATCTTTTTTTAAATAGAAGAGAAAACGGCTTCAGAAGTCGCTAAACCCAAATAAAATACTCTCGTCATTAAACCTATTGTTTTTTTGTATAGTTTCACAAAACACTCACGAAACTTTTTTGACTTTGAAAAATCTGGTAAAAACAGCTACACACCAAATGCAGTACCAAGCACGATAACCTTATAAATAAACAATTAAACCTTACTTCGCTTAAATTAAAAGCGAACTCAGTTATTATTGTACTCGATTATTATTTTATATTGAAATATTCTTCTCTAAATTTGTCTGGCTCTTCCCAAACTTCAATCGCAAAAATCCCTCCTTTTTATATAGATTTTCCCTCAATGTAAATAAATTATAGTCTTATTCCAGATTTAAGAAAAAAACCAGACAACTTTTTCGAGAAAAATTCTCATTTTTCTCCTAACGAAGCACTTTGGGTCCTGATTACCAATTAAATTGAAAATCGTCCTCGATGTGTCTTAAGGGTATTTTGGATCTAAGTTTTAATCTCAAAATTCGATCTTCGCGAATTTCGAAGAGATCGAAATTTGAGGCTAGAACTTTGGTCCAATGCCCTTAATAAATAATAATTAAAACCCATCGAGTCTGTGAGGAATATTCGCGTTATAAAATAACTTCGCACCTTATTGATCAGAAATAAAAATTCATTTTTATACATTTTGCGTGCAAACATTCGAAAGATCGAAGTCTCTATTAATGGTGTTGGATTCAAATTCTATCCCCCAAAATCAATTTCTTCATATTACTCAACAAATATTAGAATCAAGTACCTTTTCGCTCTGTAGACGTAATCTTTCTCAAAATATAAATAGGGCTATAGAGCGAAAAACCCTTGAATTTTAATACTTTTTGCACAAAACGAAGAATTTGGAATCTAAACTCAAAATTCAATATTTTCATTTTACAAAGAAAGTATTAAAACTAGGCATTTTTTCGCTCTGAACCTATAATTATATGTAAAAAATGAGTACCGCTGCAGAGCGAAAAAATATCTACTTAGAATATTTCTTGAGTAAAATGAGGAAATCGAATTTTGAGGATAGAATTTAGTTTCAACACCTTTACAATCTTGATGCGATAATCATTTATGGGAAGATGTCCAGACTGATTATGCATGATAACTCGAAGTCTTGACTACTTCAACAGTTATCTGTGTTATGGAATAAAGCCTCTGGTACCGCGTATAAACACTTTAATAAATGACAGTCACGTGACTAGTCGGAATTCGACGGAAGCGTTTCGATTCGAAACGTCCTAGTTGTTCATTTCCTGGCTTGCAGTGCATTCGATAGCCAATCCATTGCAGGGTCGAGACCTTCGCCTTTTTTCGCTGAGGTTTTGAAAATTTGGAAGGTTCTGTTTTTAAGCGCGTCGAGACCTAAGGCTTGATGAACTTCTGCTACACTTAGACAACCGGGCATGTCTTGTTTGTTCGCTAAGACCACCAGGATTGCATTCTGTAATTCATCCTCCTGAAAAAAATAGAAAGATTTTATTTAGTATTTCAGCTTTTAAATACGGCATATTAGACACGAAAAAGCAATATCCCATTTCATATCGAAATTAAAAAAAAAGTGTTACATACCCTCAACATGTAAAGGAGTTCATCTTTTGATATGCCTATTCTATCTCTATCGGCGGAATCTACGACGTAAATAATTGCGTCTGTATTCGAGTAGTAACACCTCCAATATGGTCTGAAATAAAATATGTGAAACCAAATTTATTTAAAAATTAATATTAAAAAATTCTAATGAATTTTCAACATCGGAAATTAAAAAATTTTCTCCTGTAGATTCGAGCATTATTTTAGTTGCTTATTTTAAACATGCTCTTATTTTATTTTTAATAGATAAATTTTTAAATTATATTAATTTAAATATTTTATCTCTATTTTGGAGATTTAAATTAATAATAAAGTACTGAATAAAATAATTCTTCTTTTTTTTTACCTTATGCTAGTTTGGCCACCAAGGTCCCAAACTTGAAATTTTAAATTCTTGTATGTGACTTGTTCTACATTAAAACCTATCGTCGGAATTGTGGTCACGACTTCTCCGACCTGCAATCTATTTAAACAAAATTAAAAGAGGAAGTATCGACGGGAAACATAATAAATTTGGTCATTTAAAAAAAATTTCTGGGATGTTAAAAAAATTTAATCTAATTCATAAAGATTTTGGTTTTTGGGTAAAAAGATGTTGTCCCTCAATTGAAATTGATGAATTCATTATAAAATGCATAATTTAATGTAAAATTATTAAAAGAAAAAAAAGATTAGTCATATCCTTTTGACATTTATAAAATTTCTTAATTTGAAAAATGTAACCTGAAGTTTTCAAGGACTGAATCTTAAACTCAAAAATTATCCAAAAAAAGTCAGTATAAAAAAAAACTTGTGCTAGGAAACTATTTAGATCGGACACGTGAATGTATCTTTCCCAATCTCTTATCAAGAACCAAATGCAAGGAATTGGTTGACACAAATTTAAAGTTCTGAAATTACAACAAACCTGTACAAAATCGTCGTTTTTCCCGCTCCGTCCAAACCTAAGATTAAGATTCGCATTTCTCGGCTGCCAATCAAATTGCGAAAATAACTAAACAAACCTCCTGCAAATAAATTGTTTAATAGAAAATTAGAAAATCTGGTGAAAGTAAAAAAAAGTTTGTCTGGAAAGCCGGTCTTTCGAATAGGAGAAAATGATGGGGCAACTTACCCATTTTGAAAAGAATGTTATTTCCAAATCATAAAGTACTGAAAATCGGGGGTTTGACAGGATAAACCGATCCGATTTTAAATTACTGGAATATTTTCTTATCAATTACTGGCGTTTATGATTCACAATCCACAATTAACGCCATACGTGTGACAGATGATGCAAAACAAAGTATCTGCCATCTGGCGGTAAAAGTAATAATGTCGTTATTTCAAACTGCGTATGCGTTGAGACTAAAATTGGCGCGCTTATTTGAAATTATTAAAATGTACAATGCAAATTTTGTTATAAAATTTGGGAAGTGAGTTGGAAGATTTATCATTCCATAGATTTCACTATTTTTTGTGATTTTTTTTAATTCCGTTGAGTGCTTCAATATATACAGTTTTACGTATAATACGTAATTTACAAGTGTAATTTACAAGTTACACGCTTTATCAACCCTTTGCACATGAGAAACATGATGACATCTGATGGAAAATCGCCTCAACCTTCTAACAACATCAATAGTTTTCATGAAATAAATGAAGTTTCTCATCTAAAATTTCTGTATATTCTATGTCTGGCAGTGTTGACTGTTGATTGACTACTCAATTCGTGTCAAAAAAAATATGGGCAAGTCTGTTTAATTTCTGATATTCATTATATTTTGATCAGATTTTAATAATGGCAGAACTTTTATTGGACCCGAATATTCGTGGTTGGGTATTTTTACCGATCGTCGTTATTACGTTTCTTGTAGGAATAGTTCGACATTATGTATCTATGCTACTTTTCTCGCAAAAGAAAATCGAACTTCAGCAAGTGCAAGACAGGTAAATAAAATATGCTTATTATTATTATTATTATTATTATTATTATTATTATCTAATGGCAAAGATTTCACTACTTTTTAATATCCTTTGATTTTTACACTTCAGCCAAGTAATGATGCGTTCAAGATTGCTGAGAGAAAACGGCCACTACATTTCCAAATACGGATTTAAAACGAGAAAGCAGTACTTCAATAATGAAGAAACAGGATACTTCAAAACACAGAAGCGAGCCCCGGTTTCACAAAATCCGATGACTGACCCTAGCATGATGACCGACATGTTGAAGGGAAACGTCACCAACGTCCTTCCGATGGTTGTCATTGGCGGATGGATCAACTGGATGTTTTCTGGATTTGTTACAAGTATATTACATGACTCTATTTACAAATTATAAAAAAATCCTTTAAAATCTTATATTAAAAACACAAAATTCTTTTTTTAGCAAAAGTACCATTTCCACTAACTCTACGTTTCAAGCCAATGCTGCAGCGTGGAATAGAATTGACAACTCTGGATGCTGCCTGGGTCTCCTCTGTATCCTGGTATTTCCTGAATGTCTTCGGGTTAAGGTCAATTTACACTCTAGTCCTAGGAGAGAACAACGCAGCGGATTCGACGAGACAATTGCAAGACCAAGTCTCAATGTCTGCGATGTCAATGCCTCCAGATCCCAAGGCCGCTTTCAAAGCTGAGTGGGAAGCTCTCGAAATTTGCGACCACAATTGGGCTCTCAATGGAGTCGACACATCTCTGATTGGCCTCAAAAGTCAAGAGGAGAGTTCCTATTACCAAAGTAAAGCAACATGAAAATATCGAAAACTTGCTTCTTTAAAGTGAAGACAAGTAAAATAAAGAAAAAAGTGAAGAAAAACAAGTGTTGCAAGCTTGTCATCTTTCTCTAAAAAAAAGTTCGGAATACTTTTTCGGAGAGATTTCTTGACTATGGAGAGAGTTTGTTTACAGTTTTTTGACTACTAGTCTACTTAACACAATTTTCCATGAATGTCAGATATCACCAATTTTGCATAATATAAATTAAATTAGAGAGCAACTGTTTGCTGTCATCTATAAGTATGTATTGTGCAAACGCTTTAGCATTTCTTAAATATATTTTTAAAAATATAGGCCGGTTATTATAAAATTAAAATACATAATATTAGGTTCGATGTTTCCTATTTCAAGTTGTTAATAAACTCAAAAAGTACTTCAAGAATCTAGAGGTTTTATTTTTGGATAAATGTCCGTGCGTCGGTGGTTTTCAACTGGCATATTTTTACGAGTTTGGTCGAGCAAGTCGAGGTCGATTGATGCTATCGCTATTCCAGTTCCTTCGGAACATTGCGCTATGACCGAACCCCAGGGGTCTACAATCTGAAACAAGTAAAATTGTATGATTTGAGATACGGAATTTTAGAAATTTAAAAACGGATGAATATGAAGGAGACCATAGTACCATAGCGTGACCCCAGCTGACTCTTTTCTTATTATGAGTGCCTGTTTGAGCTGCTGCTATAACATAGCATTGAGATTCTATCGCTCTAGCTCTGAGTAATACCTCCCAATGAGCTGCACCAGTTTGGTAAGTAAAAGCTGAAGGGTAGGTCAAAATCTTGGCACCCATGTTGCGCAGACACAAAGCCAGTTCTGGAAATCTCATATCGTAACACTAAGAAATTGTCAAGTACTAATAAATTACATCTTTTCAGTTAAAATTATTAAAGATTAAGGGTGTTGGATACAAATTATAAACTCAACATTTTGATTTCATCATTTTACTTGGCAAATGTTATAACTAGATATTATATATCTAACACTCTTAAGTTTTATTTTCTCAATAGTTGCAGAAATTTCTGATTTTATAAAAATATACTTGGTACCTAAATAAAATAATTTTTATTGAAGGATACAATGCTGAGTCCAATTTCTCCAACAGGAGTCAAAACTGGACATTCGATTTTGGTGCCCTTCATTGCAAAATCAGATTCCATTAATCGAACCCCGGTTTCTTTGTTGTCCATATCAAACAAATGTATTTTCCTATATACTGAAACAATTTCACCTTCATCATTAATCATAACGTGAGAATTAAAAACCTTTTCCGGATTTTCAGAGGCCTAAAATAAAAAAGGATGTAAAGTAAAATATTTTAAAAATTTATAAATAAACTGAAAAGTGAGTACGAATTTTGTGTTACCACTTCGTGGATTCCTCCGAGCGATAACCAGATTTTTTCTTGCGCTGCAAGTTCTTTATAACGTTTTACTATATTTCCTTCTAAAGTGTCGGCGAAGGCAACAATATCTTTTTTGTTGTCAGCCAGATAATCACAAGCTTCAGGAAGAAATGCAATCTGAAAAAAATAATAATGTAGTTTTTTACAAATATTAGTTTAATAATTGCCGAAAAACACAAATAATTGTCGAAAATTTAAATATTCTAAAAATCTTACAGCAGCATTTCTCCTTTTTGCTTCAACGACCAGGTCACGAACAACTTCAAAATTCTTTTCCTTGTTTCCCACTGCTGTCATTTGACAAACTGCCACTAAACGACTTGACATTGTGCCGATGTAGCTTTTCACTATTCTAAATATTTAAATAAATAATGAGTAGATAAACAGATTAATTTTCCTTCCACAGTCATATTTTTTAAATTTGGTAGGCGCTCTAGCAGAAGCTCATTTGATTTTACAGTAGGTTTGCGCGCGAAAATCAAATTGCTTCTTCCAAGATTTAAAAATCATAAAAATAAATGTTAAATACTAGTATATAACTGTTATTTGCGATTCAAAATGTGTATATATTTTTAAAAAATTTAACTGATAATTTTCCAGATATATTAATTAAAAATAAACTTTATTATCGAATATTTGAATAATTTTACCTGTGATACGAAGGTGAATTAAAAGAGATGATAAACTGACTCATTCGGAACATGCCTTTACTTTATCAGTTTACTGATTTCGTTTACACTCGTCTTAGTTTTATCACTGATGATAATAAGATTTTAATTCACACTTCAATATATTTATGATCATCCTATTAAAGATTCGAGGCTGAATTTAATATCTTCTAAACGAAAATTAAATTAGATAAAACGATACAAACATTCAAAGTATTTAATTATAAACTAAGCAGTAGAAATTTTATTAAACGCGACATCAGAGTGCTACTGTGCTATATGTAATTCATCACAGTGTTGGTGCAATTCAGGCCCGTAATTACAGAAAGTATTACCCGTGGATTCTTAGATTTTTCTTTGTCTGATCATGATTTTTAAAAACTTTTGTGGAATATCAAGGAATTTTAAGTTTTCCAAAATTTTAAGAGATTATTACGTATTATTATTATTATTTTATTTTTATTTTTCGTGGAATACAAATTACCCGACTCCTACCTTACCGACATTTTTTTCTGTACAATGCAGGGTTGGACAGTTACTCATAACTCGAAGATTTTTTACGTATAATACGTAATTTACATAAGTATGTAAATTACTCATTATACGGAGAAAACCCCCCACTCATGGAATGCCATTTCTACATTGAAGGCCATGCAAGACTATCCGCAGTCTACCTGCAGCCACTTTCGAGTTTTCATTGAGCCGATTCATCCCTAATTCAGCCTATATCAGTTTATAAGTTTTAAGATGACGGAAAAAGGCTCGACTTCTAAACCGAGACATCCTCCTACTTCAAAAATGGTGGAAATTGCAATCCTACAACTCAAAGAAAGAAACGGATCTTCACTTCAAGCCATTAAAAAATTCATCGCCACGAATTTTGAAGTAGACATGAATTTCATCTACTCCAGAATGAAGTCTTATCTCAAACAAGCAACTGAAGAGGGAATTCTAATTAACACGACTGGCATTGGAGCTTCAGGATCATTTAAGTTTTCCAAAGAGACAATGGACAAAATGAAGAAGAAGGAGAAATTAAAAATGAAAATGGAAGTGGAAAAAGGAAAAGCCAAAATAAAAGACAAAGCGCCTCGTCAAAATAAGCAGACATCGGTATCTAACAATAAGTCTAAGAAGACGATGGACGTGAAGAGAAGGGCAATGCCGAAGATCAAGGCCATCATCAAAGCCTAGTGTAAACAAAAGACATACGATTTATTTTTTGTGTTTTCGTCATTTAAATATGTTACGTTTAGTTGTGAACGATATTTATGTTTTGGTTACTGCATATCACTTATTTATCGCTGGTTGACTTATAAATTAATATATATTTATTTAATCTTTTCATATGCAATCAAAAAGGCCCTTTTCAGTGCCGCAAATTTTTTGACGTAGTAACTTCTTTGCTCATTCGAACATGTGATTTAAAAATGACCCTTTTTAGGGCCAAATAATATATTAAATGACGCAAATTTCCTGAAAAAAGGATTTGAGGACAAAACGCAATATTTAAATTCGGAATCCGGTTGTATAAGACAGGAACACTTGTGATAAAAATATAAATGGCACTTGAAGTCTTTATAATTTTTTCATTTAGCATGATTCCTACCAATTTCTTTTTGAAAACTACTTGACTTCCAGTAATGAAGGAAATAAATTCAGGACGACCAGAATCAATTTTGCTACAGAAGAGCATTTTTATAATTTTTACAAAATTCATATTTTAACTCCATGTTTCAAAATTATCATAATTTATAAAGAAGGTAGAAAAAAATAAGTTACCTTGTTTCGAGACATGATTGAGTGTTGAAGTTGATATTTTATTATACTTTATTCTTTGTGAAAATAAATGAGGATATCTAAACACATTTTATTTAACGCAGACTACTTACAGTTGCTATTAATTTCAAATTCCAATAGATTCGATATTCCTGAATTTGTTTACTAAATGACAAATATTATTTATGTATGTTGGGACAATGCAGACATGTGTGCTGTAATTAATGAATATTTAAATTATGATCTTATTGCATTCCAGTAAGATTATTTCACTGTCACTTTTCGCTTCTGTTTCCGGGCCTTCTATTATAGAATAGTAGAATATTAATCACCGGCTGTCATTAAAGATATGTGTCACCTTGAAACTAGTGACACAGATGGGATCACCTAGTTCTATGTCAATTCTTATCAAACACCTGCCTCATCGATTCGCATTATAAAGGCAATCGATTACTATCAAGAAGAAGTTAGTTGCAAACGGGAAATAGTATCAGATGTATAGCAAAGTGCTTCTTTCATTCTTGGCTACTGTGGCTTTTGCCACAGCAGCATCCATTTCTGGAGGAGCAGGTATCGATCGGAATTCGGTAAGTGAAAAATAAATCAAAAATATTCCAAAACACTTGTAACATTCTGAAAATTGTGAATCCTGCCATGAAATTAGCAAAACTGACTTCATTCTTTAAAACGTATTGTCCTTAGTGAGAATTCTGCCGAAAGTCTAAATTAAAACTTGGAATCATTTAACAATTTTCAATTAGAGAAAAGAAGGTGTACACTTGGAATTTTTGGATTCCCAAATTTGCTAAATAAAAAAATTATCACTAATCGAGCTACATCAATACTCCATCATTTGTAAATCAACTTAATATCCAATTTTAAGTTTAAAGTTCGTAAAATTTTATTAAAGTTCAGATTATATTCTCGACAGATATTTGCCCATGGAAGATTGACTTTTCCAAACATTTTTGGATTCAACAATAATCAAAACAATTCAATCAATTCAACAAACTTAAACAACACAGGAACAAATTTGGGAAATTCTGCTAGGAATACATTTCTAGGACTTGGAAACCTCGGAAATTTCATTGCTAATCTAGCTGGCGACTTTGTAGGTTCTTTGATAAACCTTATTCCGGACTTTGAATCGACATTACGTGGAATTCCTGATTTTGGAAATGCAACGAGACTTAATGTTCCATTGATACCAAATTTATCTAATTCTTCAAATTTACCTTATGTCCCGGGTGTGTCGGAAGCTTTGATGGATGCTAGAAATCATCTCCAGGGTGCATTAAACATTACAACTGATATAAGTACTGGAATCCACGATGCTTTAGAGAGCGCCCTCCTTAGTGGGGATCCAGTGGGTGGCTGTCGCGCTATAATTGAAACAATCTTGAAAGTCTACGGAACAGTTGCTCAGCATTGTCCTGTGATTATCGTAGGAGAACGTGTTATTCAAGAGGGACTTCGTCTGTCTATTGAAACACTTCGCTCAATACGAAATGTCGCTGTAGGGCAGTGAGATTTAAAGAGCAAAACTTTGAATACAATGATCATAATTTAAGTAAATTATTTAAGCACGAAATGTCTCTCTGTCCCGGCAGCTTTACCGAAGTATTTCGGTAAAATTTCACGATTACATTCTTTCAGTGTAGGATTTCATTCCAAACGTATTTTTCACCTGTAATCATCAACAAATAAACTTCTGTTTTTTTGTTTTTGTTGACATTTTTATGCAATCTATCGTCACTTACTGTTAGGTTGTCGTCAAAAATGGTACATTTATGTAAATCCCGTAAACACATCGTCACAATGTAAATTACATGTATTATGTACATCTTGAAGCAAAATAGTTTTATTTTGTAATTGCTGTTTAAGATGGATACAAATGGTCATCTTATTTCCAAAAAAATGTTCTTAGAATAAGTAAGTGTATAAGGACAGAAAAATAAAAAAAATGTAAATTGTATAAATTTTAATTGTAATATATTAAGTATAAATTGGACTAAAAATTTTCTACTGTGTTTCTTAAGTTGGAACTCTAGATGCTGCAGCTTTAGGGGTGGGTTCTTGAGAATCGGCTGGTGGCTGACCATCGGCATAATTCCAATCCTGGATCTTTGCAGACCCGAATGTAATGAAAATTATAAATGCCAATAGCTGAGCCACGATATTGATCCAAAAAACGTACTCCCATTTTTTATAAGTATGCTAGAACCAGAACAGAAATGATTTGACTGTTTATTGGCAATATTGACATAATTATGCCAATAATAAGTACAAAGCTTCCTCATCCTCTTTGAGAAAGAAATCAATTACTGTTTACCTGTTCGTCAACTAAGCCTCCAACTAGTGCTGGAAGTATGAATGCCGAAATGGTTCCTGGTGTATTTGTGATACCCATTAGGATGCCAGCGTAATTTGGTGCTAAATCATTTTGATTGCACAGGTGTCCAACAAAAATTGCACCGCAAAGTATAATGCTGAGACACAATAGAATTGCGGTTTCTGTCTGCTTACATTTAAGATTGATGATGACTGCAAGTAAGATACTTGGAGGAATACAACCTACAAGATTAAGGGATAAAAATTTGAATGAAATAATATATGATTATATATTAAATCCATTTCAAATAAAGCGTACGCTTAAAAAGCACGTGCTATATAAATACACTCATCTACCGATTAAGGGCATTTCGATTTACGGCACTTTTCACGCTTGATCCATTTTAATTGCGCTCGATTTTAGGCAGCCTACCCCCGAGAGAGGTGTCATCAGTCGGTGAATGAGTGTAACTTAACTTTTTTTCTTAAGTTTGAATGTTAACTCACTTATTCCCACTGCTATTTTTCTGGCCCCAGTCTGGGACCAATATCCTTTTTTACGGCCATAATCCAATGCTTTACCAATAAGCGGATTAGTAACAGCGTTCACCAAATATGGGCTGCATGTTATTGCTGCATTCTGCAATAGTGAATGAAAATAATGTACTGATATTTGAACTGAAGTTAGTGTAACTGTATACGTGAGAAGGGAAATAATGAATGATATAAATTTAAGAGCCTTACGGATGTGATTGGGTATCTCAGTATCTTATTCATGAAGAGTGGCATCTGAGTGAGTAAAAAGTACCAACAGAAGTTTCCAAGCGTATTTGTCCAAATTAGAGCCCAGAAGGGTTTAGAAGTGAAAATAGCTCTCCAAGGAACCTTCGCTTTGACAGAGCCGGGAGTACGGTGACCGTAGGATGTTACCAATAACTCTCTCTCTTCTTCGCTTATGAACTTTTGATCTTCGGGACAATCGGCAAAGAAAAAGTAAAAGACAAAACACCAAACTAGAGGTAGAGTTCCATGGACGTAATAAACAGTTTCCCAGCTGGATTTGTGCATTATCATTCCGGAAGTTAAGATTGAAATAACAGTTCCCAGAGAAGTGCCTGCGTAGATTATTCCCACCCACATACTCTTTTCTTCGTACACAACCCATTTTCCGAGAAGAACATTTACCACCGGTAGATTAGCAGCACTCATGAGTCCAGTTAAAAATCGCAGTGTTAAGAGAACTTTGATATTTGCAGCTGCCACTGGTACCAAGAGCGTTAAAATTGCATTGCCAAGCACGCAAATGAGCAGTACCATCTTCGTGTTGAATCTGTAGATGATAATAAATAATAATTCATTGCTAATGAAGAAATAGTACATTGTGACCCAAGGCCAGAAAGTTGATGGATCTCGCATTCGCCAGGGCATCCAATATTTCTTGTTGTGTTTCCTATACTATTTTTTTTCATCTCCAGCCGAAAGTAGGTTTAATAATTAATGTTAATTAATAAAATGCGTTGTCGGCTGCTATATTCGGGTGCTCAATTATATCTATATCTATGTTTTTCTTTTGTGGCCTGCATCGCGCGCCCTACCGGCCACCTCGTGTAGGTGGTCGGGTAGTTGCTTTCGATTATATGTGTACCACAACATTGTCAATTATATCTAAAAAAATTGATAACGTGCCGTATTTGTAAAGCTGTAATTCTATATAAATATGTAAGCGTAATGTCTCTAAAATTTACTAACCTATCAGCGAAATACCCAGAAGGAAACATGCCAATTAAGTAACCGGCAAAGTAAATGCTGACTACCAGACCTTGCTCAAAAGAAGACCACTCGTAAGGACCGTTAATATCAACGTTGGATCCACTTGGTTCATTTCCAAAATTACATTCATCCGAGGCTAAAGCTCCGCCGCCACCTCCCGATGACTTTACCATGCCTATGATTGTTGTCGATATGTTCACTTTTAAGCCATATATTATCATGTTTGCGATACAGAGCATGATCGCAAAGAGAAATCGTACATAGCCTGCTGAAATTATTGAAAATATTACGATTACTGAGGTCAATATTGTACGTTTCAAATATTATAAATGATTCTTTTAAACAACTGTTATATTTTAGCTTATTTTATCATTTATTGTCAAGGTGAGAAACAGAGTAACGAGACAGATAAAAACAAAGTCTATAGTGCGTGACAGAAAGTAAAGACTTTTTTATCGTATTTTATCAAAATGTACAGAACATGTTATTAAGCTATGCTTTTGAAAATTTTAGTTTAGTGTAAGGTTACAAAAGCATTAAAATTTACCCATAATGACGTGTTTCCTTTTCCTTGAGAAGATTAAAATTCTAATGTAAAAATTTCTGAAGTACACATAACGAAGTATCTTTCAAATAAATTATGTCTCCTTGTGACGGCTGTATATTGTTTTGGTACAATTCGATTAACAAAAAATTAAATGTGTATCGAAGCAACTTCAAGAAGAAGATAATACTACTACACGGAAGGATAGTTCAAATCTCAAAGGTGGATGAGGATTTTTTTCTGGAGAAATTTTATTTAAAAATCGTTAAATAATTTATTACTCATAATCAAAACTGTTTTCTGAATAAATAATATTTTAAATTATTTAATTAAAAGTGTTGAATCAGTGATAAATTAATCATTATTATTATTATTTTTATTCTTGCTAGTGTATTAGTAAATAATTAATATAGATGATATAGAGATTATTTAATACAATATTATGTTATAGTAAACAGTTTGATAATTCGTATTTCTTTAATATCCGATATAAGCAGAAGTATATGTATATTATACGTAGATTTAAATCATTTTGTTTACTATGAACATTAAAAATGGAATAAAAACACGAGAATTATTTACAAACCAAGTTGTTGTAGAAATATTTTCAATTATTAGATATTATATTAAATTTCAAAAACTTAAATACAAACCTTTTGATTTACGTAATGTGAACATTTTTTTTCAGCAGGTTTATGCTAGTTAACACTTGATATAAGTTTAGACTTTGTGTTCTCGACGTCAGTGAGTCGATCCATATACAACTAAGAACACTATACAACTGTTTAACTTGACAGATCATTCCAAGCAATTATTGGATTCATTGACAACACTGAGAGAATTGATGTCCTATTTAAGACGGATTTGTTTCCATTTTATCTTTATGAATGTTGACGGAAAAGTAACAAACATTATGCTACACACATCTACGAAATTATCTTTGATCTTTGTATCCAGGAGTTGATTATTATATTATTTCTCTTATTATGTTTTCTCACTTCTTATTTCACACTTTGCAAATTTAACTAGTCATTTTTCTCACTGTCGAGTTTCCAGTTATCATTTTCAGCAGATTTCAGACCATTTTTATTTCAAGTAAATTTTTCATCGAAATTTTCGAAAGCATGAATAAAAATTTTCCTAAAAATTAAAAAAAATCAATAATGTTTTAAGGGTGGCTCCAAGCAATTGTTTATTTTCACAAAATCGTGAACCTGAGATACATCTGCGTAAGCAAGCTGGGACACACGCATCGAATTCGTATCAGAAAACGATGATGCAGTCGATGCGTGATGAAAAATGGAGGGCTAGCTCGAGTGAAGTCACCGGAATGAAATGCATGGATTGATTTAGCCCCGAGGTACCAGCCGTGGAGCTGATATAGACAGCTCGTGATGGATTACTCACATCAATGGTTTCTGCCTCTATTGGCCATTATAGCCTTTCTCCTCGCTTTTCCATCCCTATTCCTTTAAAACACAGCTTTTGTAAATTCTTCATAGAGCAATTAGGTATAATGGTTGACCACTCCCCAATGATTAGCCATTTGCTTTAAATATACGTACCCAGTGGGCAAAAAAACATGGACATCCTGAGGACGTCCTAAGAATGTCCATGTCTTTTGCTTTTTGAACGCCCTACATGATTGGCACAACAACTGTTTGAATTTTCTTTAAAAATATAATATTCTAATTTTGAGCCAAATAACACGATTCAGAGAAAATGATAAAGCAACATAATTATTGGTCTTGATGAAAAGGGCCTTTTATCTCTCCAGTTTGATCCCACCAACGACAAGGAACCTCCCGATGGCGAATCGCGAAAAAGGTAAGATCCCGAAATCGAAATTTAACTCGTGATCACGAGGGAGATAATTCCAAGAATTCCTCTCCCACAAAGCATCACAAATCACGCATCACCGTCATTCAAACTCTCTATCTAATATACATTCTAATCAAAACACAGACTGTAACGCCAAAAAGGCCCCTTCACCCATCTCCGCTACAGCGATAAGTACAGGGGTCTTTGCAAGGTCATCGTCCAGAGAGACCATCTAAACGGGTCAAGAAAAATTTGAACTCCATGACCTGCGGTAAGTTCTTCAGCTCTCCTTGCACAAAAGCTGACTTACACGTAGAAAGTGAGGGATGCGGAAAATTGAACGTAACTTTAAAATCCTATAAAGAAGCAAATAGATTTTTGGATGCCAACTTTTTTTCCTGCGAAAGGATAATTAAGAACATCCCTCTCGATTTCCCGAGAGTGTGAGGTTGGCGTCACGAGTCGAGTCAGCCGAGTCTTGCAGAAAATTAACAGGATAAGTGAAAGAGATAGAAATCAGAATACATATAGTGAGAATAGTCTGTCTCTTTTCCTTTTAAGGTGAATTCACTTGCGCAAGGATATGCGTCTCGAAAACGCAGACGCACGGAACACCTCTTTATGTGCGCCTCTCTTTCTATGACTTCTGTAGCAACACCAGGCAACATCTACCCTCTTGCCAGAAAGCAAAGTTACAGTGAACTGTGAACAACTGTGAAGTAGTGACTGGAGTCTGTACTCTGCAGATGTGAAGGGGTCACCAAGGTCAGGCGGTCATCATGAACACCACGAAGGAATAATAAGGAGACCGAACTCCGTCTCGTCGCCTGGACCTGGAAATAAAAACATGACTGTAATGCTGCGTTTACACCTCTGTCCGCCCTACTAGGTCGGACAGAAAGTTTAAGAGAGTAAAAGAGATAGAAAATTCTTTTTGTCCAATTTTTCATTCTCTATCTCTCTTACTCTCATATACTTTCTGTCCGACCTGGTAGGGCGAACAGAGGTGTAAACAGCCCATGAGTCTTAGGAAGAAATTTAAATGAGTGCGCATGTACGCAGTTGTCCTCTTCCTATTCCACGAAGAAATAATAAGGAGACCGAACTCCCTTTCGCAACATGGAAACAAAAACTAGATCATAAGTCTTTAGAAGAACTTTTTTTTGAGTGCGCATGTGCGCAGTTGTCCTCTTTTTATTCATGGGAAACTGTGTGAGTGAGAAAGTTTTTTAAATTGTCATAAGATAGAGAGGTTATGTTCGTTTGTTATGCGATTTCGCGATTTCATGCGGTAGCGGTGTATGACAAAATTTAGATTTTTATAGTAATATAAAAAGAGTTGATTAAGTATACAAGTGGTAAGTATGTAGAATATTATTAAATTTTTTTTATCTTGAAATGTTGAAGTTGTAATAAATCTTTGTTATTATTTCGTTATAATCATACGTTGAAATAAATTTAGTGAATAATTTTTTTTTCTATCACTTCCAAATATATTTTTTGTGATAAAAAACCTACATAATGAAAAAAATATCGACCAAATGTCTAAGATCGAAAATGTAAACCATAGAATATTTTTAAATCTGAACCTTATATTAAAAAAATGTACTTTTTGATCTTTTACATATTATACATATATAGTCAAAGATTTTTTATATTGATTTGAACAACGTTGTGATGCGAGGATTATAAAGGATTTAAATATTTAATAACCTCTCTATTTAATGTCAATTTTAAAAACTTTCTCACTCGCACACTTTCCCACGAGTAGGAAGAGGACAACTACGCACATGCGCACTCAAATAAAGTTCTTTTCGATCTACTTTTTGTTTCCAGTTTCGAAAGGCTTTCCACTGGCAGTTGGGTCTCCTTATTAT